>JAQGBU010000150.1:0-55030 GCA_034698605.1 Isotoma decorata
ACAGACAACAGTGCCAATTATGTGCGGGGGTTATGGTCGACCCCAGTCTCCTACCTCGGTTAGGCAGAGGAGATCTTCCGCGTGTGAAATCTGAGATTTAGGATATGCAAGTAAACTATAAACTCCAAAGTGACTCCATATTTTACCTCATGATTGTGAGGTCATTATTGGGTCAGGTCATTGGAGTTTCGTATCATTAGGTAGGGAATTTAGTAAGGATTCTAATGGTGCAATGAAAGTGTCAAATAATTAGTTAGGTAAATAGTTATTTAAGAATAACTCCCTTAAAAACCACAAAATGGGTAAAACCTACTACCACATAAGAGCTACTCGAGATTTAGGGAAACTAAGCGGGAAGATAGATTTGGCACGAATTGTATTCGAATTCAAAAGCCATAATAAACAGTAGAAATAGATGGGAATAAATTGCCTAATTTATTCGCTTGAGTTTGCCTTGTGAATTGCTTAGAACATTACACTACCTATATTCTTCAATTCATAATCTGCGTACCTGAGCCAAGCAAAAAGTGACCCTTCGTTCGGATGAACGAGACGTGCCATATTTGTTAAGTAGCGGCGCTACTTTATATGAATGTGCTTGGTGTTCGTCTGTCCGTCCGTCCATCTCTAAATACTCTAACGTTCCACAGACTTGATTTTTTAAAGTGTTATCAAAAATGTATAGCCAGATATGAAAGGTCAAGTTAGTTAATTTATGAAATAATTGCCTACACCCTATTCTTGGGATCAAGTAAGTAGTGTGATTTTGGATGTACTTGTGAATACTAGCCCTGTTTGGCTTTATAAAACTCACCACACCCACTGGAGGAGTGGTTGAATCTATAAAATAATCTGTTAGTCAGTCTAAAAGCCTCAGTTTTAGTCTTTCAGCCTGTCATTGTTTTCAGCATGCCATTCTATCAATAACCATGCATGGTTTTGCTCCGCTACTTGATTATATCCGTTTTATGGTTTATTGTGAAGTGTTATTACTATAAGCAGGGTACGTGTACAATATTATTACTAGATTTAAAATGCAGTATGAGTATAAAGTGTAATTCAACGTTTGAAAAATTCTTCTTGGAGATTTCAAGAGCAGAATTCTCATCTCAAAAAGCAATAAAAGACTCGTAATAAGAAGGGGGTGATACATGTGTACTAATAATGAGGGCAAGGGAAGCGAAGTCATAAAAAAACTCACATAATAATAATAATAATAGTAATAATACCTTAGGATATAATAATGTAATGCAATGTGCACAATACAATCTACTACACTACCAGTTAACTTAGCCACAGCAAGAAAATAAGACAAGTGTATCATCAAAATGTAATAGAATGTAATGCTCATGCATAAATAATAATCCTACAACATAACAGCCACAAATTAAAAAAAATCCCTTAAGGAAAAACCAACTTTGAAAAATTTTTCTGGAAAAACCAACGACTTTATCAAACAAATGTAATAAAATATTGGAACTTAATAAATTGTGGCGTTTCCAAGTAAGGATAAGCATCTTAGATAAGCACTTTAAGTAAATTATTTACATTTGCCAATGGCTTGTCCCCAATATTCTGACGTAATAATGTACGTAGGAAAAGAAGTAGAAATAGATACATTTGACTTTTTGACAAGACGCTGATGAAAAGAGATGCATTCCATGCAATTAAATTTTTATCATCATGATGACGGCCTTGCTTTTGCCATGATTGGCTTTGAGTTTTGACCATGTTAGTATTCTCAGAGTCGAGTGTATCTCTCTGTACATCATGCATCAGTTACATACTAATTTATTCCAGATGCTCCATATTTAACCAAATGTATACTTTTAATTTATAAACAGTCAAAAATAAAAACGTGTGGTTTTTGTACTCTAAAACAGATATAAAATGAAATCTTATTATTAGATGCTTTAAGGTCATGGCATATGTTTTTATATTGTTCAGGTGAAGAAAAATATTATAATTCAAAGAAATCTTGGAAGATGCATGACAGAGGAATTCATTCCTGAATTTTGTCTGAATGACATGACATGAGGTTTTCTTCCTACCATTATGCATTATTACAAAAAAGCCAGGCATATTAAATTTTTGTCATTCAAGGGATGCGTAGAGAATTCTCTCACCTAGAGTACTACAAATTTTATAAAAATTGTATTACAATTACAGATCACAGTGAGTCAGCCCTTAGGAACCCTCACACATTTTATTCAACAACTAAATCCATATCCAGTTGAATTAGTTGTAATGGAAAACAATATATTTTGATGAGGCATGAGGCTCAATATGCGTTTTCTTATTACTATGCATTCAGTTCAGTATTCAATGGTGCTGATTACTATCATACAAGAAAACGCACATAAAGCTCACAGTCTAACAACTAATAAGCTACCCAGGGTACCTTCTCTTAGGACAATTCAGAATCCCCAGGGGTCCCTCGGACAGTACTTGCATGCTCCCGGAATTTAAACTACAACTCTGCCATGAAACCTACATTAACACAATACATACCTTTCAAACTTCTGCCATGCTTATTACAAGACACATAGATACCCAAGAAGACAATATGTAAAAAAAACGTTAAAAATGTAAAATAATAGTATACAAGCCTCAAGGGCTGTGCCTTACATAACGAATTTCCTTTAATTCTATATGACTACCTTACTAGTGTAACAATAATAATGGTAAGTGCCTTATTTTAAAAAGAACTTCCATAATGGAATCATTTAATAGGTAGTATTATAGTATTCTTTTTTGGGGAACATTCATACATCAACAGTAAAATATCTTTGAAATCATTTACCTCACAAGCAATGATTTGATAGCGTTACATTGCACTTAAAATAATCCCTTCCAAAATCATATCATCATCTCTGATAAACAGAACGTAATAGATGAACGGGCTTTTTATGCAAGTAAATCCGAAGGTGGATAAGCTTAAATAAAGGTAAGAAAAAAATGCATCCAGTATTCCAAATGCGTTCCAGTTGACAGGATTTTTCCAACACGACAAACTGTCAACAACATGGAACTTTTGAGTCTCTCTTATTCTGAGATTGTGACTGAAGTCACTACCACTACCAGTAGTACTCTACTACTACTACTGCCCTAAACTTGTCTCAGATACTTTGCTAAAGATTACCTTTAAGAAAATAAGTTGGACATCAAAAGCCCGGAGGACAAGGACAGAAAAGAGAATAAAATCCTACACATTATAGATAAATTACAGGTACAAAGTAACAATACAGGAACAGCAACATTTGAGAAAATGGAAAGATTTTTTTTTTCTTTGTACAGAAATATTTTTACTTAGATTAGAAAAAAATTGGAATTTTTTTACAAGATGATGACATCCATCACATGCTAAGGATTCAACATCCTTGTATTTTATACATTCTATTACTTTCTGCTCCAAAATAAGGTATGCGTTTTTCTACCACGCTGAAAATACACAGCATATCCTCTTCTTTGCTAATCTTGTATAAAGTAACATTCTAATTTCCACCAAAAAATATCCTAAAAACCCAACCCGTAATTTTTAACTCTTGAACAAGAACCTTGAACGGTACATATGGATAACCGAAGGTTGAATATCTTCGCATGCAACTTTCATGCATATTTTACAATCTAATTTCGTCGAATTCCATGAAACTAATCGACGATACTGGACTCCTCTAGAGATAATATTAGTTAGTTGATAACTTCTAATGGGTTAAAAATCTCCAAATCACACAGCAATGGGTCTAATAGGCATGCACTCACTCATCCACTATAAATATGAAATTACCACAGCATCATCAAGTCAATATGATCATGAGTAAGAAAAGATGATAAAAAATGCATTGATAATGCATGCATTTTTAAACAGACATAACATACATATATATACACACCGGTCTCTTAAATCCCACACGGTTAAAATTTTACATCTCAGCAACACACATTGTTTTGACTTATTTACAATTTACAATCATCATCATCACTCATGCATAATTTATTCTCCTAAAATTATCTTAATTTTTTTTCTAAACTTGTATCTATATTTTCGTAAAAGATTTCGTATTTTTTGTATTTCGTTACCCCTTTGTGAATAAAATTACATACTTGGTAATAAAGATTTTCCACGTCCTCCACCTCTTTGATTTTATGGAATGTAACTAAAGGATATGCAGATGCTGATGTTGAAGCCCCACCACCACCACCACTATCACTGATTTTTAATGCACTCGCTGCAGCGGCAGCGGCACTAATCCTGCGATTTCGACCACCACTTGTACTTGAACCACTGCTATTACCACCACCACTGGCATTATTATAACCACCACTAATACTATTGTTAACACTACTATTATTGCCCCCACTACTACTACTTATCCGTGAATTCCCTCGGGAAGAGGAAGGATGATTGAGATGATGTAGTAGATGTGGATTTTGTTGTTGAATCTGCATACTTTGCATTTCATGCTGCAGATGTTGTTGAATATTAGTATGAGACGCTTGGGAAGAATTACCTCCTGTTTTCATATCGAAAATTTCTCTGAATTTCATAATGTGTGTGTGTGGTAGGCTTTGGATGGTAACTTTCTGGCAAAAACGCTATCTCACAGTACACCACACAATTTTGAATACACCTTGATCATTATTATTATTATTATTATTATTATTATTATTCACTAGAATCTTCTTTTCCAAGAAGTGTTTGAAAGTCTCAAAAAACTCCACAGCCGGATGTTGGAACACCGATTTTGCGACTGACTAGACACATGGAACATGACCACTTTTGACTCCTTTGACGGCACAATGATTTCATCGACGGTAAATGATTTTGATGATGAAGATCCTCCCAAGTACTTTTTACTCAAGTTTTAAACAAAAAATCCCACCGTATCCACCCCTTTTCCACTAACAAATGACAATGACAAGTCAACAGCATCAGTATGCAGTACTGTGTGATTGTTCATGTCACAAGCTTCTTGGTGGTGACAATGTAAAAAACAGAAACTGAATTTAT
Organism: Isotoma decorata; assembly: GCA_034698605.1. NCBI lineage: Eukaryota > Metazoa > Arthropoda > Collembola > Entomobryomorpha > Isotomidae > Isotoma > Isotoma decorata. Next base: position 5,012 of record JAQGBU010000150.1, read on the forward strand.
CCTCAGTTGAAATTGTACCCTGGCCATCCTTCACGTTCGCTCATCCCTACGGTTGTGGATAGACTAACTAAGCTAACACAACAATTGTAGAATTTCTTCGATCTCCTCTTCTTTTCAGAGATATGTTATGGGAAAGGCAATCAACAATTGAATATGCTATTGTAAACTTAATAGTAATAATGAAGCTGCACATGTGACATTGAAGGAAAACAAGTCACAGTAACTATTATACTTGGACGATAACTAAAAAACCACTAACCAGTAATTCTACTCTTAAGAGGAGATGTGATTGCTCCTACTTCTACTGCAGTTGTGGAAGAAGGACAACTTTTTCCACCTGACAAGAAGGTCCTCACGTATGAATGACCCAGAGGAAACTGACAAGACTTGGAGGAGGATCACTACCCTTAACCAAGTATATTATTACCTCTGTATTGTATCCCTTCTTCGTCTTACCTTCTAGACTCAACATGCCATACATTGAACGTCTGCATCTGCCCCCAACACTACACACAGTCTAATAATGGTTTTTACTCTCTAAGAATCTTAAATGGTAACAGGTAAATTTACTATTTCATATTGTTATGAGGCCTAAGCTTTCATACATTTCACTCTCTTCATAGTCAGATCAAGAACATTGTTTCGGTACAATACCATACGAAGCAAGGCTCCTACCAACATTTGTGGAAATCATAACTGAGATAACATGAGATACAACAATTGAACAATGATATATGTACACATACAATGCATAAATACACAAAACCCACTCTATCACTACAATTCCTGACAATGTACCTGATGTTCAGATGAAAATAAGGTTCTTTTCTCGCCCTTTTATCCTAAAGCCAGGAAGGTCGTAAAAATTTCAACATTTAAAACTCCCAAAAGTGATTTTTTACCTGAAAATAAAGAACAATGAAGGCACTTGCGATGTTTGGCAAGACCATGTAACCAACAGCAATTGGGTCGGTCATTTTTAGTCAGAGAATACACACTTATAAAAGGTTGAGCTAGGTTAGGTAAAAGGTTACTAGATCACAAAAAGGAGTCTACTTTGAAACCCTTAATAATCATAAAGAATCTAAAAGTTACTTCATTTTTTCCTCACAAAAGTCAATCAAAGAAATAAAGGGGTGTGGTCGGGCCTTGAAAAGTGCATTTATTTCCTTCTCATCCTAACCCGTATACAATTTAACACATTTACATGGTGTTTCTTACTCACTATGTGGTATTTGTTCCTCCAGTTTTTCCAAAAATGACAAGCTTTTTCTGTCTTTTAGCATGAATTGTCTCACTATTGACTCTCGTGGTTTCTCAAAGCTAATGTCCGACAGACTTGAGATAACTTTGTATTGTAAATTGCCTCTTGTAAATGTACACTTCCTTTTTACCTCGCTTAAACGAAGGAGGTGTCCATCCCTTAGAAGTTGTATTCTCTTCTATTAACATCTATTATAAAAGATAATAGCTTCACGTGGAGATTACAATTACACCGACAGTTGTTTGTCTTGACCATTATTGCAAAGCAAACGGATGGGCAGGGACTTTTTTAACTTAAAATCCTATGCCATATATATTATATTTATGTACATACACTTTTATATGAATATTGTACAATGTAAAAAAGTAAACCTCCAAATTTTAATCCCCCCCCCCTGAATTATTGCCCATCTCTGCAATTTAAACCTCATGTTTGAGAAAGTTGAAAATTAACTGCCCATGGGCTCCTAAACGGAGAAACACAGTACATATCAAAAGCTCAGTGCTAAACCCTATCTATATATTGGACTTTACTAATTGTGAACACACATTGACCGTTGTTGTCTCAAGTTTCTTAGTTAGCAGATTCACTACTAACCAAGGGTTACTAGTCCAGTGCCAGGCGACTGAAAGTCAAGTTCCTTGTTATCCTTATTTGAACTTGAAAAGAGAATGATGTGATGTTCTGCTTAAAAACATTTCTTGTGATGAATGCCGACATAAAAATCATCTTGGAAATCATCTTGGTAAGATCAAGATGATCACTTCTCTTTACCAACTTAAGCTTTCTTTGGTCAACGTATTATACACAAGGGTGTTATTACGGCTTGGTAGTAGCGGTCTTGTCTTGTCGGCGTCAAGTCAAGTCGCGCTTTATTGGAGGTAAGGTGTGAGATATCTTTCACTAATTCCTATCTCAGATATTTTATTTTATGCACTCACACAGGTACAAGACATACAAGCAATTCACAAGGCTTTGAGGAATCAAATGAAATATTCTGTTTTAATATCTACATAATATAACAACATCTTATTGTAATTATTATTATCTTTTCTATCTTATCCCTTTGCGTTGGTGTTTTCTCTTGGGTTTTACCTCTCTTCATTTTTATATATTATCTTTACCGATAATAAATAAACGATGAGATAATAAATTCATTTTTGATGCTATCAGCTATCAAGTTAAATAAAAAGTTTAACAACGTAACTTAATAAATCCACCCCTGCGTTTTTTCGCTTTATTGTCTAATTTTGCTCATACAATGTAAAAATTTTGTGAGATTTTAGATCATTTGAGAACTTTGTGCAGAGAGCAGACAGCGAACCCCTTTTTCTAATTTCTTGGTGCTTTTTTATGGAGTGGGTGACAAAAATTGATCTGTTAATTCAGCCACATTCTAAAACCTCAAAAGCAAATATCCAATAGATTTTCTCTATTTTTCCTAAAATTTTGATTTCAATCAACTTTATGAAACAAAATGTTAAATAAAGCATTAAAATATAAATTTATATTCTATCTCCCAGACAAGAAGAATACGAGAGTTTTGTTGCCGGTTGCTTGCATGTGAATATTTTAAAACGGAATCAAACTCATTTTGCACATTTTTCCGACTTTATTGCATACTTTGTTAATTTAACTATAGAATTACTACGCTCACACCAGTTGTCACTCATATTCTGATTTCAAACAACCTTTATATATTTGCTATAAGCAAGTTCCTAGAGTAGACCCTCTGGTAGTGCCAATTGTACAGTTCTAGTTCAAAATAGTGGACACTCGACTTGAGCTTTATTAGATGACAGCAAAAAAACATAAAACTCTTGTAAAGGTTTCACCTCATATATTAATACCCCACAATGGTATACATGACCTTGCTCGATCCCAAGTTTTGATCTTGTGATAATAATATGTTGTGCTTGTCTTCTTGTCAACACAAGATTTCATCTATCTCACCTGACACATGACCTTATTATCCTAGAATACTTATATTAACCTCAAAGATTAGCACGGTATGAATTAAGTTTGTCCGTCTCCCTTCCGTCGCTATCCCCACCTCGATCCAGATTACACACGCACCCCAACCAACCTCTTCTCCACCTGCCTACAAGCAGTCACCTATTGCTAATTGCAAGTCGCGTAGTCGTCTCCTTTCCCAATAAGCTTTACAAATTACAAGACAGAAAAAGACCCCCAACCGACTCGTCAACTTGTATAATATTATTATTATGATAATAATGGGCATTAACATTTTGAGACAGTATCAAATCGATTATGGGCATCTCGTTCAGCATCCACGTCTACACAACTCACAACACAAATCCTTTTACATCCATTTACTTTTTTAAGTAGAATAATAAGCAAGTTAGGTCACAAGTGGATGATGCACATTGTTTTCCAAAGAAAGCAAGGTAACATTTAGGTAGTATAAAATTGTGTCGCCAAGAGCACACCTAAAATTGATACTTTGGATTCTTATACTCGGTTCCTATCCATTATTTTCATCATTATTATTAGTAGGGTCAAGTTTTCTTAACAATTCCAATTCCTTGGGGAGTCTTTTAACAAAGCTATTACATTTCAGACCTACTCACCTGAGATACAAGAAATGCAATCAAACCTCAAACTCTCCAGCCGCAACATGCACTACTACCAAACCAAGCATCTGCTCTAATTTTCTCCGACTCTGTAGAATAATAAAAAAGGGTACGGGGAAATTATGATGATGAACCTACGTGAGGTAGTAGAGAGAAGAATTCACGCATAATAATAATAACATATAATCCAATCGGATCGAAAACCAAAATCTATCCAAGTAAGTAGGAAGGAAACTAAGACAAGAGGGTCATTTGGTCAACTGGTGAAGGAAGGTAGGCAGCAGTAGGCAAGTATCTTTGCTCATAAAGGCCTCAAAGCAGTTAGTAACCAACCGCAACAATCAACCCCTACCAACATGAACCTCAATTATTAACTGCACTCACTTGGACTTTAATCCCAAATTCCAAATCTAAAAGTTGGAAAATAGGTAGTCCATACCTGAACTGATTGCTTTTCCTAACCCTGTGTTATGTAATACGGTATGGCTGATTTCAATGATTGTGGAAACCTAAAATACCCACGTATCCATCTGGTCGTTTTATTACTATCATTATTACATAGCCTCATCCTTTGATCATAATGATAATAACGATACACAATACAATGATGAAAATCCCTACGTGCATGCACTGACTCTTTAGTTGGACTATGAAACGATGTAAAACTGAAAATCCTAACTACCATAAAACTATTTGGTACTGTTAGAGTCGACTATTATTATCAGTTTTGATTAGCTGGTATTTGAATCTATAACCCGTAAAGTTTATTTTAAAGCAAGGACTTCAATCAAATTTTATTGCAATACGTTGCACCGTTCTAGTTTGGTTTTTACCCTATTGGTTTCAAATGCAATGTGGCGTGGAATTTACATTTGTCATCTTTAGTTTTAGAGTAACACATACCTGTAAGTACAGACCCTTAAACCCTTTGATTAGAGAGATCAATGCTTAGCAATCCAGGACATTTAAGTGTTTTATACAAGAGATGCAAGCACGATGTAGATTTGAAATTGAACCTAGATTGAATGTTGTGGTATGGTCATGGTGGTCGAAGTCAAAGAAAATTAGAAACCCAAAAACTCAAAGAATATTTTTTTTAAATATAACGTCAAACAAAGTCATTTAGTTGAGTCAGTCAGCCTTTTGGTTGTTTTTAAATTGTTGTTCTGTATTAAATTGCATCTGTATATCAGTAATGGGATGTAAGTTTCTGTGTGTCTATCTATCTCTATCTTGAGTAATGGTATGTAATGGTAAACTATCAGTAATAATAATAATGGGTGAAAGAAATGAAGGGAGCCTTTACCTTCAATCTCAGACCTTAAACCAGACACAAAAACTAAAGATTTCTGACTTAATACCAAGCCAAAAGTCCATTAATGGACACGGTTGGATTGGTAGCGGATAGAGAAAATGAGATAAAAAACTTTTTTGATTTGGTCTATGAATGTATTTATTTTGTACATATCACATGTATTTTATGGATAACGTAAAAATTTCTAATTCTTTTAAACCTTAAGGGAATAAAATAAGGGATATTATAAGGTGTACCAACACACACACACATCAGGATAGGAGACAGGTGGTTGAATTTTCGATTGAAGGAAGAAGGATGGACTGACTGGAAGGAATCGACAATTCAAGTCAAACTATTAAATACTCTTAATAAAAACCCCTACCAAGGGTACTAATACCTGATGCAGGGCAAGGTATAGTACCTACACGCTTTGACTTTAAAAAATAATACACTTCTAAGGTACAACATTCGTCAAGACACAAGAACGAGGACTAGACCAAACCACAAAATAGTTTAGTTCAAAAAATGCTGAACAAACTCTTACGCTATTTTCTGGAACTTTTAAGGAAATAGGCCAACATAAACACCAACAACCCTTGAAAGATTTCATGCAGTCAAAAAGCCAAAGTGAATTCTTAGCTTGAGCATTCTACTTTTCTAACCTAACAAATTCTACTGATTCCGTGATGCTGCTTTTTAAAGCCTCTGCGAAGATGATCTCAGGATGATGGTGATGATGATGATGCAGGTGGGCAGAGAAGTCAGTGTCTGATTCAGAAAGAAAAAGAATCACTGCTCACTACTCTACAGGTAAAGGTAGTAGTAGTAAAGACTTTTGTATTTTTATTATTTTTTGTACTTTGTAATCAAGGAAGACGAAGGAAAAGGGAGGAAGGACGAAAAAACAGTGGAAAAGATTAGCTAAGGAAAAGTTCTAACGAACTAACTAGTGAAGTAAACCTTAAGTTTCTTATTCACTAACAAACAACATTCATTCCTTAATGCGCATTTATTTCAGAGACATTACATTGCGTTTATGGGGCATTATTATCTTCTTCGGAGGTAACAAACAGGTAACATCATGAGCAACAACTTTTAAACATTGGGAGATGATATGGGTGAATAGAATAAATACAACTAAACTATATACCACAGAAGTATTTTATATCAGTATTCATTTTAAGAGTTTGTACGTATTTTGGTCAAATTTCAAATTCAAGATGGTTTGTAAACTCTAACTTTTACCCTTTGGTTATAAAAAGGGCATGTAAAAATAATAATTTCAAGTGTGGCAAATTCACACAAAGTCATTATAAGATATACAATCTATGCATCCTATTCCCCGAATTCACACAGACGAGCTGAGAAATTATGCAAGGTAAAAAACCGTCATCATGGGAGGAAACGAAATTTTCTCAAAGATTTGATTCCAAAACTCCAAGTTCGTAGAATTACATGAATGAATGGAGAAGGTGCATGGCAAACTAAAATAGGGTCCTGATTTATTGATAGTCTTAATGAATTTTTGCTCAAGACGCTTCTGGATACGGAATGACTCGAATAACCATGATAAACAGTCAGTAAAAAAAACTTGAAATGAAAAACAGTGCAGAAATGTGAAAAATAAATGAAGATTTTTTGCAATCCTAGCCCCAACTTCGTATCCTGGCATTTATTCCATCCTGGTATTGCTTACTTACTTCTCATTAATCGCTATTATAATGATTACACTGATTTCAGCGTTGTTTCTACACGTCCCGAACACGGTTTCATTTACAACAGGTATATGGCATTTACTTTAATGACAGTAATGGTATGCAGTGTTTCTAAACTATGATAATAATTTTTTCTACTAAAATACTTGTAGCTGCTTTCATACTTCTTAATATTATTGATGATGCTATACCCTGTGCTTTTATTAAAATATTATTATTATTACTTAACCATTTTTTACCTAGAAAAAAATCCTCAAGGCATGACTTGGAGATTCATGAAACCGCATATAAATATAGATAGAGCAATGAGAGACTTGTGTAAGATCATCCATCCTGTGGCACAAGGAGCATTTCGTTCCTAATGTGAAAGTAAAGTATGCACGCCCGAGTGATTTGTCATGTTCGTGTTCTTTATACTCAATACCAATCCGAAGAAGAACAATAAATGATAAAAATGCTTAGTTAGTTAAGCTATAGAATTATCTTGTATGGTTTTGTATGAGTTCGTCAGAAACTTCGTATGTTGGACTGGACTTGTGCAGCCAGTGAAATCTTTCTTGTCTAGATTATTAATATTAATACCACTACAATAATATAATAATAATAATAAATTCTTGACTAAATATTCTTACAAGGAATAATATTAATATTCACTTTTATTTATCTGTGAAGAATGAAGGACCATAAAACCCTAGCCTGTGTCTATTAAGACGATGACGACGAAGACTGAAGATGGTAGAGGACGAAATTTGAGGAAAATTAAGGCTGCCCTCAAATTATACTCTTTACTGTCGGCAACCTTTGAGTTTTCTGATTCAGATCTATTATTATTATTGTTTCACTGTTTCTTTCGGAAAGGTGAGTCTCGCAATTCAAAACTACCTTTCATATCCCAACATCTAATATCATCATTTGTCTCCATTTCATAGTCCCTAATGCACTTTATTGAAGGTAAGTCCGTGAACAAATTATATTATCACATTAACTTACTTATGCATAACGCACAAACTGACAGAAAGAGATCAGCATTCTTAAATTTTCAAGTCAACTCTCTTCTAGAGCTTAATAGCTGTTGTAAGCCTCAAGATATCCAGCGAATGGATGTCAAGATGCAGTATGCATTACTTGAGACAAATCTTAACCTAAGGCACGCTTGATGAACTCCATCAAAAACGACCTTACCGACCTGGGAGACATATCCTTGGATATCTCCATGTGGTTTGTACATTTGTACCCACACCGGTCCCTCTCGGACATTCAATATAAGAATAGCAGAACACAGATGCATCCTATCATAGGAATTGCACCATTCCTTCGAAACCTTCGAAAATAAACACTTAGCACATGACCCATCAAAACACAATGCATCAATAATATCCCTTACAAAAGTACTCCTTGTCCTTACGAGTTTTACATGGTATAATTATTGCAATGTTGTATCTCATTCTACTTACAAAAGGGATAACATGTGATGTAATGCAATAAGGGTTGCATATTATGAACTATAATAGTCCTACCTGGGAGACTTAGGAACAGACGGCTTGCTTCCTTCATATTTTCGACAATGCCATAAAATAAATCCTCAAGGTACAGAGTGAATTTCTCGAAAAGTACAGATGTTTTGAAAATATGAAACATGCCTTTTGTAATAATAATGGAAGTACTACTAATAATAATATGGTTATAACAATGTGAGATTCTTGCCGCAATTGTATTCAGTAATCCCTTGCGAGTTGTTGTGAAAACTCGTAATATTCTTCGTAACTATTTGTCTCTCTTTTTCGTCCTTTTATAACATCAGTATTTAATACGATTGACGGCAAGTCTCAAAACATTTTGTCACTTTTAGGGGATTTTCTCTCAAACTTTAAATTACACTTGTGACTTTTTGCTGTTGTTCTAGATTTGTATCATTGCATTGTGACAAAACGATTCCATTTCAAACCTATATACCTCAAATAAATAATGCAAAGCAAATAGATCCTATTCCCTATTCATTCTATGCATGAAAGCTTAACCACGAAACAATCACCCCAAACTACAAGAACCCTAAAAAGAATCTTTCCAATAAGTACCTAACCATACCCTTCAATCATTTCTTACTTTAGTAGTGTTGACAGTAGGACAATGATGCATAAAAATCAATCTGATCTAAAATTACATTTTTTAGATGAAAATAAACTTAAAAAGTCAAGAATACTCTTCAGTCTTTCCCACTACACATTATCTCACAGTCAATTTAACATCAATTCTGAAACAAAACACAGGATATGGCTAATTATCTTCGAAATGCATCCTCACAATCAGTTTAACTTTTATATAAAAAATGATTTCCTTTTACAACTCCATATTCAAACTTTCAACACTGACTCAAAGGTTACCTGTTTGTAGGGGAACTAATAAGGTGACACAAGAATTCAAAAGAAGCCGTTGTATAAAATCTAGTCTTGGATTACCATTTTCTATTAGACACAATGAAGCACATTCATTCATTCATAAGACAACTTTTTGGTAATTCTACCTTCCCCATTTACACCCAGTAGAGTAGGTGCGTCAGTGTCAAAGCATGATGATGAGAGACGATGTGTTCAATTTTAACAGAAGATGATTTTACAACGTGATTGTTAAGATAGTTCTGCCTTTTTTACAACTCTCGAGTAATATGACTATATGCACTGTGACTTCGTGCAAGGTTTAAGGTGAACCTTTCAATTTTTATTATTTTTATCAAAGAATCTCATGGGCTACGGTACGGTAGTTAATTTAATGCATTACGTAATTTATTGTGATAGTTTTATCGCATGTTGACTTAACCAAGTCAAGCTGGCCATTGGCACTCAAAACTCTAATCACTCCTCACTCATCTCATCTCATATTAAGACTAAACTTTTGCACTAGGTGAAAAAAGAGTTTTCTCCCTCACCTATGCTCATTCAGATTATAAAGCAATATACATTCAACTAGTAGGTACTTATAAAATGCAATTTCAATTCTTACTATTACTACCATGAAGTGTTATAAAATGTTGTCGGAGGAATCTTCTTGAAATGTTCATATCATCATAAATGAATATACTTAAAAGGCGGATGAGTTTTAAAAAACTGACAATCATCATCAGACTCTTAAAGGAATGTTTAACTTTTTCGTGCATAAAATGTCTGTGATGGATAGTAATTTTGTCTCTATAGAATACATAATAATAAAAATAAATATGTTCAACAGTTTTGTCTAGTACTGACTGGTGGTGGTAGTAAATTTGTAATGAGTTAAACTTGAACCTCCATCATGAGCAAACTCAACATAGCAAATCTTGACTCTTGACTAATCTTTTTGTTGCAAAAACATGAGATGGGATGGATCTGTTTATGGGTGATGATGATAATGGAAGATGTAACTCATTTCATTCTAAATGTGAATACGAAAAAAGCTGCCAAAATAAAATAATAAGATAAAATGAATTTTATAATACAAAAAAGAAACCTTGGTTGTCTTTTGTTCCTTTCTATCCTTTTTCTTGATTACAATCAAACACATAGGAATATAATGTAGCAAGTACAAATTTTTAGGTGGTGGTGGTGTGGTAAGTTGTATTCACAGATTTGGTACTTGTGATGAGATAATGGTGGTGGTGGATTGATTGTTAAGAATTCTTTCACTCCTAGAAACGATCTTTAAGATCTTATGAACGGAGTTCTTGCTCATGGTGCATAATATACTACAGTGTAAAGTAAAAAGTAACTCTGATATCCATGCAATACGCAATAATGTTTAAGGGCTCTAATATATTTAAGATTAGTATTCAGTATTTATGTCAATCTGATATCCACTGTAAGTGTACAATGGGAGAATTACACCAGAAGGGCATAAAGTCATTAGAAATAAATAATACATTAAATCTGGATTATTATGAGAGCATGCAAATATTAAATATACAAATTAATGGCAAAGATTGGCAATAATAGAATCAATGCATGAGAATTTATAAACATTCATTTGGTTTTGAGGCAAGTGAATATCAAATGCTTGAATCGCAATGAGATTATCAAATATTTTTTCCTTATATTGACTGAAAGAAAGGTCAAGATTTTGTTTAAAAATCAGGCAATTAAAGCCAAATCTTTGAACTATTGTAATTAAATGTGGTTGTAGCATATGATGAATCAATATTATATTTGCAACAAAGTGATAGTTAACAGCTCTTATTTGTCTTGCTTTATGCCTTTTTATCAATAATTAAGTATCCCACGAAATAGTTAGGTGTGGTTTGGTTAATAATAGCACAAGCAAGCGTGCAGCTTGGAAGCTTTGAATTGATGTTGAAATTTGGGTAATAATAACCATTTTAAGGTACTATTAATATCATCATCAACACTATTAATAAAACGTATACGCAAAACAAATCTACCACATTTCCTCATGAATTTACTAATTACAGAATAGTTGAAAATAATTTTTATAGTCTATTCAATTCAATGGAAGAAGCGTCTTTGCTCATTTGAATGAATCAAAAATCCAATCTCATCTCACTAGCAAAATTAAAATTCAACCCTTTAGCTACCCCTTCCCAGACGATCAAAGGGCCAGAATCAGTTTCAGTTCCCTTACTTCTCTAACAAAATAGTTAAATACACCGAAATAAAATAAAAATAATAACATTAGCCAGTTGTAAAGAAACCTAGTTTTTGCTCAAAGGAACCAAGCTTATTCAGACAGAAGTCAGTGAGGAATAGAAACACATTACAAACAAATGACTAAAGACGAAAATGCATTAAATTAAGTAGTTTCGAATGTTGCATGCTTGTAGCATGTTTAACACCTCTAGCAGCCACAAGGATTTACAACAACATATACCAGTAATATGCCCACATCAAACTAAAAAATAAGAAAGTCTGTCTATAAACATAGGAGGGTAATGTAATAAGGGGGAGGGCCCTACTGGGTACTTTTACTTGGATGAATGACATGACAAAGGCCGAAAAAAGCAGAGCAAATGAATAAGGATGAGGCTGAAAGTAATTTTATTGACTGACGGAATCCTCGTACAAAAGAATACTTAATATGAAACAAAATACATCTTTCCTACATGAGATACAAGATGGAATAATTTTAATACGAGAATTATACCAATCCATTTGCATCTTGGAAGGAAAGTCGAGATACCCTAATGTCTACGTACAATCCAGATACACAAATAGGATGGACCAGTCTCACTAGACGGGCTAGTTGAGAATGACCAGACTCTATAATCTTAGATTGTAAAAACACCCTCTTCTGCTCATCCTCCATATCATTCTTCTACACATAACTATTCTAACTTGACCTTAAAGACGTTTTAAATTCAGTTTTACTTTTCTCAAGTACCATTCAAAAATCATGTTATTGAAGAAAACGACAAAAAACCAGTATTAAGTACCCATAAGGGTTCACACACAATAACTTTGCCATTATCTTAAGAACCATGTTGAAAAATACATTTGTGGATGCTCAGTCAGAAACCAATAAAATTCTTTGAAAGATATTTGTAATAATTCAAAAAATTCTTTTATCATTAAGCTCATTAAAATTACAATGGGTCTTATAGTCTTAATAATAGTAATAATTCCTTTAATAGGTTTCTTCTCCAGATGGAATTTTCTTTCAGCACATAACACAACCCAATAAAAAAAATCTCACCGAAACCACCCACCGTCTAAAAATGCAATATAAAACACACACACACCTAATTACAATACTAAAAATAAACCTAAACAATAATGAGAACTCGCCCATTTAACGCTTTTGAAAGATTTCAATGGTGCTAAATTCCTCATTAAATTTTGCTAAGAAACCAGGGTAGAAGAATCGTAAATTTAACATTTTTTTAAAACTTCTAGTAATAACAAGTCAGTTGAGAGTTGAGTAAAGAAACCTGTTGAATTGCATCTCCAATAACAATTTTTACTTCGCAGAATTGTTAATTATCACTAAATGCTTTTTCTTACATCAAATTTACACTGTGTTCCATTTCATGCTCCGTTAGCATCTTTCTTTCTTTCTTTGTGATGGGATTCAAGATAACAAAAAATTAAACTCTTAAAAGAAATACCATCTGTAGAAATAGTAGTAATACAACCATTATCATTATCATCTTTATTATCTAATGTATTAAATGGTAGAGTGGTTCTTTCATCAGATCATCTTTTACCTGTGATGGATTTTACTAGAGAAAAACTTAATTTAATAAGCCAGTAGTACCAGAAATACCAAAGCAAATTTTTAATACTATCATCACTACCAACCACCAACCACAAAGATGCTTAAGAATTTAATAGAAAAAGTATACAATGTTAAATTGAAAAGAAAACATCTCTCTATCGCTCTTCATTTTGTGCAAAAATGAAACTCACCCAGTGTGAAACAGCCTCCTACCTGCTGGATGGAAGTAACTTTGAATGTAAATTTTTATTAGGATGAATTTTTATCAAATCCTTAATGGATATTAAACACAATGGAATTAAGTAAGTAGGCAAGTATTTATATGTATGTATTTTTTTTAAAGTTTATTATTATTTTCAATTTCATTTTCAACGTAATCTATTTAATGGAAGGCTACCACCTGGATAAACCCTGGGTGTGTGTGTTTCTACCGTGTTAAGTGGACTATGCATAATAATATAAGTGCAGAAGTACTATTTTTTCAGCAGTTAGGGTGCTCAGTTGCTGAGTGTTTGTTAGTTTTCTTTACAAACTTGGGCAATTAAATGTGACATGATAACTTCTACACCTTTCCGCTCTATTGAATTCTTGCATTTATATTTTGCATTTAGCTAAGCATTTTACATTTTAATTCTTTCCAGTTGGGGTACTTGCAACCTGGACTGGACTGGGCTTCTTGAGTGCTCACTCCTATTCACTTTTCTTCATTTTACTCTTAAGTAATTGTAATTAAACTCGATTTATAATACGCAAAAAATTCATCAAGGTAATAAAATAGACTTATATATATATATGATGTAGTTGTATATAATAGTGAGTATTATTCCAATTTAATTTCGTTGATTGTGGATTGTTGCATAAAATAATAATAGGAATAAAAACGACAAAGAAAATAAAATAGCCAAGCTAGATTAGATTTCTCGTTCCTTATCAGCTCATTTATATTATTATTATTTTTTATTAGCATTATTATGGCTATTGTTTGAGTAGAGTGAGTGAGTGAGAAAAAAAGTATCAAAATGTATTCTCCATTATCTAAAGCTCAATAGCCAAACTATTCTCATGCGATGGTCGTATTATTATTATTATGTCTATAAGGCCTAAGAAATGAATCCTGTTTCTTTAAAACAGCTTAAAATGTATAGATTACTTAACGTCTTTTCCAATGGACACTTGGATAGTTCTTAAATCAGTCCGATGGGGTAATTAATGTCCAGGATTTGAATACAAGTTGAAGGACGACATTGTATTTATTATTACTTTCAATGAATACTACACCATAAGTAGTTATATAGTGTATTAGCTTCTAAAAAAATTTATAACCATCCATGGACTTTACATTAAACAATTCCAAAGTCGGTTAGTCAGTCTATCAGTCACTACACTATTCTCCTGTCTCTCTCTTTAACTAGTGACATAGTTGACATGATCATGACTCTCTCGTAAGAAATTGCTGAAAGGAAATGTGTAACTATGTACACTTCATGTAAAATATTTAAATCGATAAACGGCATGTTCAAATTAATGCATTAATTTGATTTACTCAAGAAATAATATTTAAAAATCCTATATAAAACGTATGGTTTATATTTATAAGGTGAAATTTTTATTCTTTTTAGATACAATAAAAATGCAAGAGAATAAATACAATTTTGGTAAGATTTAGAACCAAAGATTTATTAAGAAAGGACTAACTTCTTGAGAAAAAGAAGGACCATCTGCTCTGGAAAAACACGTTTTCTTCTCTAATCTCAATCTCACACTAACTGATTGAGTAGACTTGACTCTTAAAGTTTATTTTATTTTAGCAACTTCTAAAGAACTCGTTTATTTAACATTTCTTCACAGATGACAATTACTTAGCAAACACCTCACATTCAACCTCATTCATAAATAACACCACAACAATCTACAATCATACATACTAAACATACAAACCGTGTTTATGAACTACAATGGCAATAGAACGGATTCCTTTGAAACTTCAATTGCATAGGAATCACTTACAAATGCGTTTATTAAGGTGATACTCCCTCATTTGTATGTACATACGTCTTTCTCAAAAACCCTCACACACACACACTTACTCATCTGTGATATAGAACAAACTCATAAAACTTTAAATAAAAACGAAAAAGACATAACCACAATTTTTATACAAAAATTAAGACAAATAAAATACTATTAGTCCGTAACGTCCATCCTTCCCTTTGCTCATGATGACCATCATATGAATTGTTAAACTCTATCTGCGCTATTAAATATAACATCATCAGATAATGCAAAATACACACTCTATGTAAATCCACGGGGCTTCTCTTTTTATCTTCCTAATTGAAATCTCGAGACGACAGTAAACAGCAAGCTAACTAGTAAAAAATCATAATAATAATAATCTCGTCAGGAGATGACTTAAGATTAGCCTTGCCTTCCCTTGCTGTGGTCACCGGCAGTGAATAATGATATAAAAGTAATAATCAGAACTTATGCAGTAGATATTACTACTTGTAGGAAGTAACTAATCCCCTTTGAGGACACATGTTATTTGGCCAGTTACCAAATTAATTGTAAATATGAATACGCCAAGAGACTCAATGGGAACCTATTATGTCAGTTAGTTAAAAAAACTAGTCAACAACATTACAAATGTTGAGAATAAGTAAATAGTGCGTATGGATGGCATGTGTAAACAAACTTATAAATCTTATGAAAGAATATTTCCGAATAGAAAAGTTGAGTAAACTCTGACAATAGTAATAATAATAATAATACATGTAGTATGTAAAATAGTGTATCCGATAATAATGTAATGTAATATGTATAAATGTATGTGTGTATAATGGCTTTTGATATTAGTACAGAATGATAAGCACATTTTTGTTTGCTTTTTGAACAATTTTCTAAGATCCTGGTTAACAAATGACTTTATTTTACTTCAGGATAATATAATATTCCTTTCGAAAAATCTCTTACTCACAAAATAGGAAAGCCATTAAAGGAACAATATTTTTCTAATATATGATACACTACTAACACTACTACTAAAACGTAGGACACAAAAGCCATAAAAATATAAAAAGACTTAAGTAGAACTAATTAAAAATTAAAAAACTAGAAAGCTAGCATTAAGGAAATCACGGTAGATTTCTAGGTCATCTTTCAACTCAATTGACAGATTCCAATAATTTATGACTCACTCACAAATAATAATTTGCTATCGGCTCTTAAAAACATTATTGGCCAAATTGAAATTTCAAATCATTTTTTTTTAAATCATGCATTCATTTCTTTAATAGCTTCACGAAGCAAAGTTAGAGAGGATACAAAATAAATATAAAAAACATTTGAACTCTTGCCTCGTCTACTAATATAATATTGGTGTGTTTGTATAATACAAACTCTGAGAGTAAATTTTATATTAGATTCAAATTGAAACTGTCTCATCATATTTTATTGCCCAAGAAGTTTATAAAACCCGTATTTTATCTTGGTGTATACTGTGTGCCATGTCACGACGAAAATCCAGTCACGAGTTTGCGATCGCAAATTAAGTGAAAGTGACGGTCAACAAGGGAGAGTATACACAGGGTTGATTCATTGCACCAAAGATCCGCCGCCGAATTAAAACTATCGTAACTCATTAACTTTGATATCAGGAGTTAGGTGTAAATACATATTACATGTCAAATCTATTATCAATTCGAATCAATCTGTATATACTCCATACACTCGAAAGATTCTATAGTGCGTTTCTGGCTTCTAAAGCAAATTACACACTTAGAACTTAGGTACTCACATACCTGGAAAATTTAATGCATTTGTATCGTTACAAATCACTTTTGTACTTGGGCTTTTAGTTCTATTTGTAAATTATGGGTTGAAGTTGAAGTAAATAAAATATGTACAAGAGTTTTGGTTGAAACTACTGAAAATGCAATTACTATCTGAACTGAGATGCTATATAAATGAATGGGGGACAAAGGCTATGCTATGGTTGTAAAATGTCTCCTCATTGTCTACCAAATAAGAATTAAAAATAATATTCATTCAATAGGTTTTTAAACATCTAAAAGCTTGTCATGTAGATCCAAACCTTTTCCTAGAGAAGCTCCCCATAATTTATTAACTGCACTTCTTCCATCAAACTTAATTCAGAATCCGAATGTAAAAATGGCAATGGCCCATTAAAGTATTTTATATTCTAGTAAGAAAAGAACCCTAAGAAAAAAACATAACTTACAATTAAAACTGAAATAAGTTAACTTTTTACTTTTCATTCTATATTCTAAGCGATGCATACGCCTTTTATAAATTTTTTTATTTATAACGCCGGCATCCATTGGGAAAGTAAAGTACATGTAAATAATTGGCTCACCTCGCACATGTATTTTTTTCTATAGATGCATTAAAATTTAACCTAAATTATGTTTAAAAATGCAGAACAAGTCTATTAAAAACAATATAAAATGCAATGTAATAATAATACCTGTATATATACCAAATGCATTGCGAATCTTAGACATGCATTCATTTACTCACACTTGTACATACTTTTATATGCACTATTTTATTCTATTTTATAACACTTTTTACAAAAGAAAAGCCTTTGCCTTCGGCTAAAGATAAGAGAACAAGAGAGCCAAGGGCTTTATGTAAAGTTGTAAGACAATTGTTGCAACGCTTTAAGGTACTAGTACATAAAGTATAGAAGAGAACAGGTGCAGGTGGTAAGTTTACATTGGGAACACAAGTAGTAAACTTACGGAAGGGAGTGACAGTTTACCATCAGATTTCTCACCTAAATATGAAAATTCTCACATATTATAATATCATAAAGTGTTCAATTTTGTAGGAAAAAACTGTTCCTTTTCTTTGCTTCTGAGCACAATTTAATTCATGAAGTTGAATGTAACTTCATAAAATGTTTGCATTCAACAAATTCAACTACAAAAAGAAATAAAGGAAACAAAAGTCTTCAACTTTATTCTGCCGTAATATACACCATTATGTATCTTGCACTCTGATCAATAAAAAAAATTTGCAATTAGCTCTGAAACGAAACATCATTCGTTTATAATGTCATTCACATAAACTAATTTGCTTCATTTTGGAAGACAAGGCTTTAAAATAGTCAAAATTAAATTGTTAAATACTTCATGTTATATATACCCATTTAAAAACTGAGGCAAAACCTACCAGCTAACCAGCTACCGTGTAATAAAAGAACATGCATGATAATATGTAAAAATTATGCAAAATAACAGATAAATTGGATTTATGTCACCAAAGAACAACCAAACCCGCTGAGTTTGTCCCTCAAAACTTGTCTGGTTTGATACAAATTTAAATATCGAAAATGAAATAGAAAGACCACCTCAAGACAATAGAAGAACTATTATTCTAGATATATTTATTACTGAATTTCATTTCATATATATATACCTAATTTGTAATGCTGAAATGAATAATAAAATTGTATTAAAAATAAAATCAAGCACAATAGAATAATGTTACATTATAATAATATGCTCTTTCTTTATAAACTTCAAAGATGACCACATGCAGACAAGTAGTGTTGTAATTTGGAGGATTTGCTTTCTCACCGGACAGACTGACGACAGAGTTAAGAAGTCTTAAGAGGAACCGGACAACTTTGGCAAAAGCAGCAGGCCTGCTGCTTTCTTCCTCCCTAGTTTCCTACCTCATGATAATAAATTTCATAAATTAATACTGCACACAATCTACATAGTATCTCTCTCGGTTATTATTACCTTTAAAACAAGAATCCTCTCTTGTAATAAAATGACAATGGAACTTTTTCCTTTTAACTAATAACTATAACTATATATAATACAATACAGAGAATTCAATACGCGCTTTTTAACTATTTAATCCGGAAGAATGATGTCTCATCACATGCAACCTACCTAAAAATGTTGATTTGACTTATCACTACATTTTAAAACCATGTCTCATGTCAAGGTTCAAAGAAAAATGTTTAATTTTATGACTTACTACCACTAAAAGTTAAGCAACCTAAACAGAGAGAGGACATTATCACTATTATATTATTACTTTTAAAGCTTTTATAACAATTTCCAATTGAAATCGGAAAACAGAAGCTGTCTGGCGTCTTCTGTGCCCTTGATTTCCTTGCCAAGCAAATCACCACTACGATCATCTTGAACCTATACACCTTTGTTACATAATAACCACTACCATCATCATTACCTTCATACCTTTCCTTTTGCTTCATTTCATTCGCTCTAACATGATTTTACCGTTGTTCCTTGCACATTCTTATGAAAAAGTAAACTAGTATTCCGCAGTGAAAATCGCTCTGTGACTTCATAAGTCTTTCTAGATAAGAAGAATGCTGATTACATTTAATTTAATAAATACTTTACATTTTACATATAACAACATAACATATACACATATACATGGAGCATGAATGCATGAACAGACGTTATCATCCTCATCACTCAGCCTTCTTGAAGAATATCAAGTCTACCTGGTGGTGGTTTGTAATTAGCTCATTTGAAAACCAGAAAGTGTAGGTACTCCTACTATAGTGTAGTTGTACGTAGTTGTAGTAGGTTGTGTTCTACACATACATAATACAAGCACAAATTCAAAAGTAAATGCAGTTTGGATAGTTTTTACCATGTAAAAATGTTAAAACCTTGCCAGGTTTTTAAACTATGATAGCAGTTTTGAGATTTGTCACAATGATAACGACATAAAAGCATATATACAAAAGAACAAGTTAGATTGATGAATAAAGTCACATAATAATAATAATGATAATAGAACATTATTTTTGTTTAAAATCCAATGTGAACAAACGCTACCATTAAGGAATGAAGAGACAAGTCTGCCAAATCATGTAGAGTGAGTAGCACTAGAAAAAATAAGATATCATTAACAATAGAATAGGAAAGGAGTATGAAATAAAGTTGTTAGCAGTAGTAGTAGGTAATAGAATCTAGAATGTAGGTATGATATTGACATTGACATAAAAAACATGCGGAACCGTAATCCACCTCTAATGGATTATGAGACGTCGACTACACAATAAATATTTTGATATCCCTAGATGATAACCCTCTGAGAAAAGAGACAGAACCAATTCATTTTTCTTATACTTACCTCGGATGACATGTCGAATAATGATTTCTTAATGTGGTCTCTTCCTTCGTCTTGGTTGTCCTCCTCTTCTTACGACAATTGTAAACTATATACTGGTACTGTAGAATATTGTTTCTATGTAAGGTTCCCTACTCTGACCTAAAGGAGAGAGAATAACACAACGGGATCTTTTATGATAAACTGATCCTTCTTTATGTTCCTTTGATCCTAGTCTTAGTCCTTTAGAAAAGTTAACACTCAAATTATACACTAGAGCAGATGAAATCAAAGACCACATCCCAATAATATATGCTCAATGATGTGACTTCTTATTAAGGGTTGGGTTGACCCACCTGCCAATAACTCAATGAGGTGACACCAACCAATAATAGTAATAATAATAATAATAACCACTTTTTGCTTCAAGTACTTAAAACTTTTTATAAAAAGCCCTTTGATTTTTACTTTTTGTATTTTTGGGAACAAGAAGGCAAATAAAAGTCCCTTGTCCTTTATGAAATGATGACTTTTGCTTTTTTCTTCACATTTTGCCCTAATTGTCAGAAATAAATGTAACTAAGGGAAATACCGGAGATTCCTTCAAGAGATACTTATCTCCCACTGACTGTCACTTTGATGATGATGAACTTATTGTTATTGTGGTTTTGCTCACTTTTACAACCTATACCACAAGCTTTAGTAATATATTATATCATGAGGGTTAGAAGGCATATCGAAAATGAGGATGGTGACAGGTAGAGAGTGATGATGAGGACAAATTGATGATATCCAGCTGTGACGGTTGAACTTTTTCCCTTGAGGTCACTTCCTATACATCAATACTAATATATTTGTATTTATGATATGATACAAACTGTTCTCTAGTAGTTTTAACTAAAGTCATTCATCCTGACCCTTGACATGAATATGAATGAGAGAGGCACATTTTTTAAAATCCTACAGTTTTTCATCTTAGTTTTAGCCCAAAGGCCATAATCAAATCCCAACTCCGTAAATTTTACATTTTTAACACTTCCCTTCTTTCCCTTAATTTCTTTTAAAGGAAGTCATGGCTTTTTTGAAACAGTCTTAAAACCCTGTGGGGCAATGTTATAAAAGTTTTCAAGAGTTCATCCTTAAACTAATAACTGAACTATAAAATATCCCGTAACATTCATCAATCCTTCCAAAAAATGACATTCCACTTGACACTTTGTTTTCCCCCAAGGTAAGAATTTTTATGCAAAATGAATACCAATGACAATCGAAGAAAGGGTGACAATGGCAGTACTGCCTACGCATCAAGTGTCCAACTGAGACAAGTGGTTGTGGAAGATACCCTCTGATTCCTCACCTAGTCCATTATCCCTCTTTCTATCCCTTTTCTCCTCATACTCAACATTTTGATAAGATCTATTCCAATTTTGATATTGGTCGCAACAAAAGTACATACATTGGTAGTGATTGTGACGATACTTTTCCTTCTTCCAAGAGGACAATTCATCATCCATGGTATCAAGTGTTATATTTAATAATCCTATCCAAAAAGTGATACTCCACACACTTATCAATTGCAAAACTATTTATCTATTTTGCATGTATCATCCGTCTCGCATTTTTTCAAAGTATCGATCACTTTTTGTCATTATCAAGAAACGTCAATCAATCCATGCCATACTTGATTTTTTATAATTGATACAGGTATCATGTGTAGTAATACAAATATCCCATTCGTGAATTTTTATCCATCAAGTAGTTCAAGTGTATTCGAACCACCATACCAACCACCACTACTTCTATCCTTATTACTCGACTGGACTATATGAAAAAAAAATCCACTTTTGCAAATTCGACAAAGAGTAAGCTCAATTAAATTCGGGAGAGATAAGAAAGCAGGTCTGTCCACCTTGTAAAAACTTCAAAGAAAAATCCCAACTGTCTATCTATCTCAAAGAATAGATGATAGCTGCAATGCAAATACAATCCAAGGAATAATAATACGAATAATACTAATATCAGAAGAAGTAGTAGTACCAACTGGTAAAAAGTACTAGCTTCTTGTACACACTGATACTAGTGGGGGTAACTTCTTAGTTTCTAGTCAAACTCCAAATCTTGAAATACAATAGAAGGTTGAAGATATTATTAAAAATCCAATGTGATGATGGCTGACGGGATGATGGCACTCTACTTGTTTCATGTTTTCTTTGCCAAAGAGGATTTTATTTAACTACTTCTTTCTCCTGATTGGAATTTATGGTTTGATAAGAAGGAATGAACCAAGAAGTTACACAAGATTCCCACCCGGTTATAAAGTAAAAATGATACCACTACCACTGCGCTTTCTTGATGTTACAAAATATAAAAAAAGCTCATGATGGTATGCAGAATCTAAATAGCAAACAGGGATGCTATATAGAAATGTGGAATGTCACTTTTGAAGGCTTTTACACCTTAACACGATCCCATAGATGGTAAACTAAAATGTTCTTTTTAGCTTGTGAGTTTAATCTTTTTGACGGAGTTTATGTTTCTTTTAAAAATTCAGGCTTTCCAACCCTAACCAATTTCAACCGTATATTTGGTACCAGTGGATGTCTCATTTATTTAATTAGTATGATCTTCGAAATAAAATCACTTGTCACTTGAGTCCACGCACTGTAAATTTATTCAGGTTTTGCCTATTTTCTTGTTAAAAAAGTAGTCAAAATAAAAGTGACAAAATTAGTGACAACATACAAGTACTAAATATGATGTATGTCTCCCTACTAGTAGTAAGGGTATTTATTTCCACGAGTGATGGTGACACTACGAAATAATCTACGGTTTCCCATACACTTACAACAATCCAAGTAACAACAAGTTAGTGACCATTATTCTCATATTTTTATAATAATAAAGATGTTGAGTTTTACTGAGGCAGCGGGGGCATGACTGAGACACTTGTCTTGTATTGTTGAAAAAGGACGTAAAGTAACAAGGCAAACACAAAACTACACAACACTTCTTCAGTCACAGACAACAATACAATGACAATAGTGACGGATGGACAGTAGTTCTAGTAGTACTAGTAGTTTTTACTTGTAATCTTGTAATAATGAAACAACCCAGCTTCCTATTTTCCTTTTGATACAAACTTCAATGTCCTCTTGGCTCCTTATATTCTCTGGTCAAATTGCAATCTCTTTAATGTTCTGACAATTTTTTAAAAATTATTTCCAGCTCTGTCTCTCTCTCACACACAACCTGTCACACACTCTGTCACCTAGTAAAGCTTCACGTTATGACTTTTTTTCAACCTATGCAAATATTTGTTATTTCTGCATAGATATGCGAATAATCCAAATTGAGCTTTACATAGTCAAGCCATTCCTTGGGCAAAAGGTACATGCACTCTGTGGCGTCTGTGATCTATCTAACTCTGCAAAATTAGATTTCCTTGATAGTTAAATGATACACCGAATTGTAAATTGCATAGACAAACGAGAGTAAGATGAGTGACAAATTCTACTCTTTGTAGTCTTAACAATGGATCCAAAGAATAATCAGATTGAATAAGATTTTATTTGTTGAAAGGTGCAGCAGGTGGTGAATCCTCTTGTTCTGTGGTCTTGTCAACTATCCAATTTGCAATGGCTCCCTGTTACATAACTACAAGTTATAGAATTGGACTTTTCTACTTTTTACAACCACCACAACCACTTTATCTTATAGCTAATGGATAAAGATAATAATAATAATAATACTGTATGCTTAGTCTTTTTCTGACACTTAAGTAGATGCAAATCTCAACCTTAAAAAGTACAATTGCTTTTGCATAACCTTGTTATTGCAACTTGGGATGCAATTTGCAAGTAGTAGCTGTTTTACTCTGTACTCTTGTCTTGATATTATTGTCCATGGTTGACACTGACAGTAAAGAAGTAGTCACTTTCGGTCGGTCACAAGTTTTTCAATTGTTTGACTTTTATTTGTAAACAGAAATTAATGGAAGAGTCGTTACATGGTATTTTCAATTCTTATCAAGTTTCCTCAAAGTTAAAAAATCAAGTTGAGGAGACTTCTATTCACCTCTTTCCTTGTTGACTGACTACTGCTGATTCTGGAATCAAGAGTTAAATTTACAAGTTTAATTCAAAGAGGATACCTTGTCTATAGTAGTTTATACATTATTATGTGCATCCAACTAACTTTGCTTCATTGTACTCATCATCATGATAGAACTCACAATGTTCCTATGCCTCTATAATGATAATAATAATAATAATAATAATAAAAAAGATCATGCATAATATGAGAAGAAGTAGATGCAATGCAAACAATATATAAAACCCTTTTCTAGATTTACTAACAAAGAGGCAATATATAAGCTAAGACGGTTTACTAACCATCATCATCATTGTACATGTTGTGTGCTTTTTACCTTCTGGGCTCATCATTCCACACTATGAAACAACTAGCTATGCAGCAGCATATAATAATAATGTGTCTAATTTTCAACGTGTAGGCCGGCAGGTAAGGCATTATCATGTAAGTTAGGAGGAAATTTTGTTTAAAAAGAATAGGTAGTGTCATTTTTGTGAAAGGGTTGGATATACCATGTCTAAGCCTTTTTAGCTAGAGATTTTTAAATATTTTAATTTTAAATAGCCCGTACTAAGAATTTTTTCTGAAAGTTTTGACATGTAAAACAACAGAGTTTTTAAAAATGAAAATTAAAGCCAACTTGGATCACTAGAATTTTTAAATATTTTCGCTTTGAAAACTTTAAAACGTCAAAAAATGAGTAAAGACAACTTAAAAACCAATTAAATAATCTTGGATCAAAAAATATTCCAAGGTATGCAGTAATTAATAGACACACTTCTAGAACTTTTTTTTATCAAGGAACTCAATTAGAAACTTTATTTTAAATTTCAAAGATATACCAAAACATAAGCTCCAAATGATACAATTAACTAAATTGAATTAGTATTAAAAGTATTAAAAACCCCGTGTTAGTCCCACCCTAGAAGAGATACTCTCAATAGATACTAACTCCACGAAGAAGATACCAAAAGACTCTACTCTACACCATTACACACATACCAGAGTCAATCCAGCATCTGATGATACTTCTAATGGTAACTAACACATACAACATATTATACCATCTTTAACTTTTAACTTTATAAGAATCATCCCCAAGATAGGAAAACTCCTCTCAACTCACCTGAACTCTCAACGGGTAAAAAACTGTAGGGTGGTTTTTCTTAAACATATTATAGGCATTCTGGACGGGGATGAATCAAGCTTGAATTGTCGTTGTTAAAGCAAAGCTGAGTCTAACATAATGATGATAATGCTTTCTTCAAGAAGGAGTATCTACCTTTTCCCTACATACATACATACATGATAAATGCATCCATACTACTAGTACACACAACAGACAACTAACTAAAAGTCGAGTTAGTTAAGTTTTAAAAAGTTGACTGACTCACACTATATATCTTCTTTCAATCCATAAGGAAACCTCTAGTTATTATTATTATTATTATTACATTTCACCCTTTTACATCCTTCCACATACATAGAAGAAGTATGTATCAGTTCAGTTCAGTTCAGTCTCATCAAGTCTCAACCATCCTTCCCTATAAAATAGCTCCCTATCTAACTTGACAAAGGTGTAATTACTTACACATATAAATGCACACATGTTCTTAGATTTTTTTTATTATTACTATTACATACTATGTTAATAAGAGCTATGCTATAGATACAAGTGCACAGTGTAGTAGATCTACTATTATTATGATTATAATGTGTGTATCTGAAAAAAGTCTTTTACCTTCCTTCTTAAACTTATTAAACTTTTAACTTCTTTTGGTCCACATTCCTCAGCACTCCTTTAACAACATCACCCTCTCTTCTTAAAGTCCCTCACGAAGATACCTTCTAGAGTAGGCAGGTTGTATTCAATAAGGATGAATCTTTTCTAATACATATTAAGACAATTTTATAAACCACATCTATCTATCTATCTATCGACTATCCTATTTAATATATCTGCGTGCATGGCTTTGATTATTCACTGTATTCACAATCACAATATACATGCATGTCTCTAGTGGAAATGAGCATCCTTATATTATTCATAGGGTGAATCCTTAAAAAGCTATCTAATGTGGAAATATTCTCCTATCATTCCTTGCTACCTCTTTCCTCAACCCTTTCTTTTCAGATTTAACTAAAGCAACCCTTTCTTCCTTGAAAGATTTGTGAGTTACAAAGTCAGTCCCTCATGTGGTATGATGGCAAAACCAGGGTTTTTTACTTTGGCCGTTTCATTAAGCTTGATTATACCAGGAAAGAATTTTTGAGGTTTTGATTTGATTTTATTGAGCATTTTTCGCCTGCGAGTTTTTCTATACTGATTAAATTTGTTTTCAAAAAACATTCGAATAGCTTACCCTATGGATCTGAGCGATCGGGTAAGATCAGCAGCGTTTTAAAAATGTTAAGCTCCTCTAAGGAAACTAATGTACCTATATACCTTTGTATTCCTTGAAAATGCATTTATGTACTTACTTTTTACTCACCCGGTGGATTAATACGTGCAAGATGAGCTTATCAAAGGTGAAGGCAGTATTCTTTGAAAGTATTCATCCAACTGCTAATAATGTTTAAGAATATCTTAAAATGATGATGATAGTGCACTTATTCATCCATTTCTTATCTACATTGTTTGATTTTATTTTGTACACATTTATTTATTTATTCGAAATCATCTAAGGCATCTACATATGTTTGATGCTACTGCCTTCTAAAAATATTTTCTAGCCTTAAGGGAATGGTTTTTCTTTCAGTTGAGTACTACTAGGATTCTAGGATGATGATGATGGCGATGATGAACAACCCTTTTTGCCTTTTAGTTTCTCCTCAGTAATTCAGTCCCTCGTCAGTGTAATCATCTCTATCATTCTTGAGCATGTTCTGTTTTTACTTACCTTTTTGATTTTACTGTAATCACTGAAACAATAAGAATTTGGTTTGTAATACTTGGAAGAAAAAATGGGAAGAAGCACCTTTAAGCTAAAGTGTGAGGAATTGCATCCAAATGATTTTTCTTATTTTTCCAAATAGGTTGAAATAATTTGGTACCGTAAATATCCTTAATACCGAGGGCTTTTACAAAATCTAGTGCATAAACTTGTAACAGCTAGTTTGACTAATAAAATAGAAACAAGATGTTTGACTTTATAGAGATTTAATAGGGAAAACTTCAAATGTAAACCGTCTTATTTAATGGTTTTTTATTATATCCCAAAAACGTTTCACCAAATCCACGCAAAACTTATTTTAAAACGATTTTGCTCTATCTCAATTTTGGTTTTCGAGATAAGCCAACAATTTTTCATTAATTATAGCACTTATGCAATTAGAAAATTAGAAGCTCTATTCCATGCAGCCATACGCATGAATGCATACATACCAACATACCAAACCCTTGGATCTTTTCAAACTTCACGATAAAATCCTGCATTTTAAAAAACCAAGGTGTAAATGGGTTTCCAACCGAGAATAAATAATCACGGTTTTAGATTTTCCTTTTTTATAAAATCACGATGTCCTTTTTGTAAGCTTCCTAAGTGCAACGAGGGGGTCGATTCCTATCTAAGGCAATTTGAGGTTTGTATATGATGCATTAAGTATCTACAAACAAGGACGTCCTTGCATCCTAAATCAAACTTTACAAGTGTTTAAAGTGCCCTTCATAAGGTGCACAAGTAACGTGTATGATTTCCCTTGGTACTACCTCAATTCAAGTACAACTACCAAACTATACCCATCAAAATAGGTACTTTCTTTAACATTTTAACATCCTGAGTAAAACGTCGACTAGAAAAATCTCAAAACTTTCTGATACCCACAGCATGAAAAAACAACAGAAAATTCTTCATCAGAAATTACAAGTATGAAACGAATTGACGTAAAAATTTGAAGAGGTGTGAAATTAAAAGTATACTTGACCACCTTCAAATGACCTCCGAAAGGTTATCTAAGAGCATAAAAGGCTTTGAAAAAAGTCTCTCTCTCTCAACACATTGATGATGACGGTAATAATAATAATGGAGATGAAAGTGATCATTTTAATAATCTCTTGAATTTTCTGCAGCTGTTGGCTTATTGTCTATGATGATCATGCTTTGTTATTATTACATGCAAGAAAAGAATGAATCTCGCATCAGTGAGCAAGTGAATATATCTGAAGAGATCTTTGAATGTATCCCCTATACTAATAATAATACCAGGAGGGACCAGGTATGAAGCAAGAAGGGCATTTTATTATTTTTATTATTACATTTTTCATTGCAATGTTACTTATCTTGCAAGAATAAAATCAACCTCAACGGCAACAAACACCAATGAAGAGAAAAACCGATGTATCCAATGAACTGAACGAACAGGTTGGCTTCTTATACGTTGTACATAATAACTCTCCCTTTAGCTTATGATTTCCAGACGGATTCCTCACTCTTTGTTCTAATCTTTGGAATAATAAAGATGAGATTCGTTTTGGCCAGGTAGGCAGAAGAGGCATCAGGCAGCTTTAATTCTTGTAGAAATTTCACTAACAAAAAAAATATATATCTTTTGCCGAATCCAGAAGAAGATCCTGCATGAAATCCTGCGTAAGTAATTCTCTAGATAGTAATAACAATGAAGAAGCACTACTACTAGCACGGGCTGGTTTGTTTAAAATCGCTGATCTATCTTTTTGGTTGTTTCTACGTGTTCCTCTTAGTCTTATCATTATTGGTCATTGGACGTTGTTGCTTAGACTTGAAGGAATCATCAGAATCAGGGAGTAATTGATGAATCCAGCACTTCTCGTTTTTCATGTATTGATATACACATCCAAGTAGTTTTAAGTCTGAGTACTGTCAAAAGTTTCTTATTGTTTTAGCTAAGATCATAGGATTGTATTTAATAATGTAGGGTTCGGGCTGCTGGACTGAACTGTTCAGGTATAACAGGGTCTGGTGGCAGAGTGGCAGTATCATCAGCAGGTGTGCAACTTTTGAGTTTGATTTTAACTTAAGATCAATCTAGCCTCTAGGTTGAATTTGCTTATGAGTGTAAAGTAAAAATGCATGTTGAAGAAAATGCAAATTCGTGACTCTCCGTGTTTTAATCCTCAATTGGAAAGTTATTAAACATTTTAAAGAGAGAAGGGACGTAGATATAGGTATGAACATATGGAGAACAGTCTGGAAATAATTGCTAAGAATTGCTTGATTAAAACAAAAGGCACAAATATCATAAGACATAAGCTAGCAATCTTAGCACAGCAATCGAAGACTATAAAGAGCACAAAAGTGTTGTATTTAAAAAAGCCAGGAATACAAAATATATAAATGTCAATCTAATTTCAAATTGTATAAAGTACATATGAACGAAATGAATGAAAAAAAAATTTAAACAACCTTCCTGTGCAACTTGATTTAGCCCGAGCCTAGGCATAAAGGCTTTTATTTTATAATAGGTCACGAAAAATAAAATTTGGCTTCAGATTTCATGTAACCTTGCAATTTGTAACCCCAT
This sequence comes from Isotoma decorata, assembly GCA_034698605.1. Lineage (NCBI taxonomy): Eukaryota > Metazoa > Arthropoda > Collembola > Entomobryomorpha > Isotomidae > Isotoma > Isotoma decorata. Next base: position 34,793 of record JAQGBU010000150.1, read on the forward strand.
GCCAAATTTCCTCTTTTTACGGTGACTTTTAAAAACCGGTGGGGTCACCCTGTAGAAGTTCAATTCAAGTCACAAGTAAAATAAATTTGGCTTCAGGTTTTATGTAATGTTGCTATTCGTAATCACCATGCAAAATTTCAGCTTCCTACACTGACTTTCAAAAAACCAGTGGGGACCACCCTGTGGGGTCATTCAAATCAGACCAAAATTAAATTTGGCTTCAGATTTCATGCAATGTTGCTATTCGTAACCTCTTGGCCAAATTTCAGCTTTCTGTGATGATTTTTTTTAAAAATCGTTAAATTTGCATGACCAGTGGGGGTTTTTAGCCCATCACGGGTCAACCACTTGACCCACATTACCCATCTTCAAATTCGGTTCCTGATTTGGCCTAATAAAGATTTACTCAAAATTTCATGCAAATCGGTTGAATCGTTCTTGAGTTATCGTCAGACAGACAGAAAGACAGACAGACATACCGCGTTCATGAGCCCTAGGCTCGGGCTAAAAATGAGTCTATTCTTAAACCAATTCCATGTAATTAAATTCCAAAAATGTACCCTGCATTCCAATAAATTTTCCAAATTATTCTTCCACAACGGTAAACATTCCCATAACCACTCATAAATTTTGTAGTCCTGTAAGCCGAAACGACTGATGCAAGAGGCACAAGCCAAAGTAGACAGACACGAGTCCAAGTAGGTACTCAATCACCATTTTTTGAGATTAGGGAGACAGGCACCCATACCTTGATGCATGCCACATCGGTAAAAGAATTTCTGATCTTCAGTGAACCTTTCTCCTCTTCTTTCATTCCTTATGTCAAATTGAAAATTCATTGAAAGACTAGACAGCTAATATTTCAAAGTAGAGAACACTCATAACTTACCACTTTACTTCATCCATGCTCATCTATATATTACAGCACATTTAACCACACATTTTAACCTCATATATTATCTTAAGAATCATAAAATGATTCATAAATACCATCAATCCCTTCTTCATTCAGCTTCATGTAAAAAGGTGCCTTGAGTGAGCGAGTGATCTTCTTCTAAATTGTTAACTGAGTCTACTGCCCGCAATAACCCCAACTGCAAGAAAGTAATAACAACAATGATAATCTTCTTTATAGCATTTAAATATTATTATTTTGAGATTTATGGGGATCATGATGATTGAGGAGCCTTCATAGTTCATCTTTACCCAAACCGAAATCAAATCATCCAAACCTTTTGAATTCAAAGTCATGAATACATTTTCTTAGGATTTTAAAGCTAATCCAGAATCACTCTTTGAAAAAAATAAAAAACCATAGACCCGTTCTGATTTGCCCACTATAATGAATAATACCACTTGGGGAAGGATTATTATAAGAAATTTTGAAGCACGTAATGGAGTTTTTATTACAAAATAATAATAATAATACAATGCATAGCTAAACGTATCGGCATTATTTTATCAAAATTCTTTCAAGTAGCTTTGAATACTGTTGAGCTGCTGCTTTACAAAATAACAATTACTGGCTTTTTGTTAAAGCCTCGGCTATGGATTTTACTCCCAAGTCTCCACAACTTGACTACAGGCAATCAAGAAACTTTCTTAAAATGTCTGAAGAAGCTGTAAGAAGTGTCACGATCTCATTTCTAAGAGAAGGGATCTTAAGCATTTAGCTTTATATAGATACATCACATCATCTTACATCATCTTAAGGAAAAGGTAATGCTTCATTCTCACCCTTGGAGTAAAAAGACCACGATCATCATCAGAGAGGATCATCAAACGAATTTTATTTTATTGTTTATTATCATCATCATCACAAAGCTTCTAATTCTTTGTCTCATAGTTAAAGTCTCGTGCAGGGTGAATCAAAAGACTGGACTGAATTTATAATTTTAAGCAAAGTTAGTTAATTTTGTTTCAAAAGTCAAAATTAACTTACTCCTACAGAAATATTTTTGAATAGCTTAAACTAAAAAATGTAATTTAAATCTAACTGAATCTGCATTTATACGCTTTATCTTTAAAATCATCATGACCCTCCTATCACGCAATATGAATTCACATAATAACATTAATACCAAAAGTTATTAAAAAAAACACTCCCAACTTTATCTGATTCTCCCGTGTAGTCAACAATGGTATAGTATTTTAAGTAACAAATCCAAATTTGGAGAAAAATCCATTACAAAGAAAATTTAATTTGCATGACGAACACCACTTAACAATTGTTATTAAACGGTGATAATAACACCAATAACTATAACTCATTCAAGTTGACACGAATTGAGTGTACTTTTTTAATCTGGAAAGGGGGATGAGACAAGTTGAAAAACTATTTTGCATCATATTACATTAAGCTGAGCAAAATTCTAATATTATTGTCTTGTGTATAGATTATACCTAACTAGAAGGGACTTAACCAAAGCTCAATACCAAAATCATAATAGTGATAAAATCGCAAAGAGTGCAAATTGCAATTTACTTGCAATGCGATGACCCCATCCACATGATTATCATCACCCATCCCGACCATCCCCCACACTATTTATTATCCAGTCATATATCAAATAAGAAAGGGAAGAAAGCGAACAAGGGGTTAACTAATAAATCCTCACCATTTAAGAACACAATAAGAGATTTCAAGAAGTCACCGGACCGTTTCATGATAATGCAATTATTTAATACCAAACTACTAGACCCTGCTACCACCACCACCACCATCCATACAAGCTCACTATTACTAAAACACCTTCATACATTTACTTTCTAGTTGCTGCTGGTATGGTGGCCGGAATACTCATTAGATTATTTTGTTCTAATAGAAATAACTAAGTTACACCTCAAAGTCAACTTAAATCAAGGTGCTTTCTTCAAATCTAAAGTTATTAAGCAAAGGCATATTAACCACGCATAGTTTCACATGGTGAAAAGGAATTTTTATAAAAATATAGTAAAAACTTTTACTAAATGTAATTGAGAAAGAAATAATTATGAGGATAATGATAATAACGTTTTATCTTCTATCTCTGCCAAGGAAGGTAATAATAGCCAAGTGTTTTTAACCATATGCACTTTGTATATATGAAAACCGAACTTAAAAATAGTCTAGCTGAAATATTAAAACATTCATGCATGCATAAGAATAATTTGAAAGTAAACGAGCCATACCAAAGGTGAGATGGACCATTTGATTGTTCTGAAGGTTTGTATGTAAGTAGTCAAAGTAGTATGACTAGAGTTCTCCTTGGTTGCATCATGGTTGGTTTTTGGTATGGAAAGTTGACTAATTACAGTAATTAGGGCATACAAGGGGAATCCAGCTTGGATGCCCGGTTTTTCATAGTCCAAAAGTCTAACCTGCTAAACTTACAAGACTCCTTGGTTTTTACTAGAACAAAGATTACCCGAAGATAACCTCTTCATAAAATCATTTTTAATACAATAAAACAAGAGGAATACATTCTTCATATGTGATACAATAGGGGTAAAGGTAAGGTCGGTAGTTGTTAGTCCCTTATTCTGTCTTGAAATAAAACTGTAATTATTAAGGAGCTCATTCCACTTCAAATCCATAGTACTCACTTTGACTCGAAATATTTTTTAATATTGCCTCTAGTCTGACCCAATTCAAACTTTTGTTGATATTGGTTACAACCTTTATGTGTGCCATATAATTTGTCCAGAGAGGTAGATACATGCAGATAGCATAATATATCAATATGAAGCCGTTCAAGTAGGTGGAACAAGTTAGAATATTTCTGTAGATGAATCAAGATACCCTTTTATACACACATATTTTAGATGTCAGTTCAACAGGTCGCTTCATAAATCATGTAACACGAGAGCTAAACAGTGCCCTGCAGCTTTCATAATGGTATTTTTTAGACCGCATATGATTTCATTTTAACGGAAGGTTAGCGTTTAGTACTCAAAGCTTTTAAGGTCTCAAACTTATTACTCTAAAGTAAAATTCCATTGATATTTACGAAGCTGTAATGGACATAAATAGGTATACTATTGGTAAGGATATCATACATAAAATTTAGAAAATCCTACATTAAATTTCTTAGATTAAATGCTTTATTTCCGCGTGTATGTTACCGTTAAAAGACCCTGCGCTGTAGCCCAGCCCAGAATATGTGAAAACCTTCTACTACAAAATAAGTCATGCATGATATTTGCCATTATAATTAAGCATTAAGGTAATTTTTAAATTTTGTTACCATCGACCATTTAAAAGTTAAGACTGAATCAGATTCAAAGAGTCAGAAGCCATTGCATCGATAGTAACCATTTCGTAAAATGTCTAAGCTAATCAAAATGTATCAAATATGTTGGAAGATACTGAATTATAAACATCATTTTAAAATGTAGATAGCATAGTACAGAATAGAAGTTATATCATCATCATGATTACAGCAAATACGAAAGGGAAACCCGACTTGAGTCTAAAATATTATTAAAAGTTTTTTTTATACATTTCTGTGCTAAACTTGTGCTGTTATCAAATTCAATTCAATCCAATCCAATTTACCACGAAAGGAAGAACAAACGACTTGACTATTATCAAAAAATCCTCAATATTTTATACATTGTACATCATAATTTAATTCCAAATTATAATATAGTAGCTATATCATTATTAAGTACATAGGATTGAACTAACTTCTCCATCCGTCCGTCTGGTTTCCATCGTTAATTGTAAGTAGATTGCTGCCTACTTGTTTTCCCTTCTATTTCTTATAAACCGTATTAACAATAATAGGAGGATACAGTATATATAATGTGACTTCCATAGTCATCATCATCATCATCATCATCATGTAAATATTCACATAAACTAGATGCATGCCACGGAAACTGGGCAAATTATGATTGAATGTTACATAATAATATTCCATTTCATTTACCAGAACGTACACACACACACATACCAAAGAAACGCTACAGAAAACCTATTATGATATGATCAATTCGTGTATCAAGTATAAAAAATCGTATCTTAAAATCTTCATAATTATCTTCTAACTGCGAGTATTGCTTATTCTTCAAATTTCAGTCGACTCTAAGGAAACTCAATTTTTTAAATTCCACAAGCGCTCATTACTACGACTATGGGACTACTTATTACTACTACTACCACCACCACTACTTACTTTGAATGGACTCTTGACTTGTTGCTATATATTTAAAAGTGAACCAACTCAAGATGTTTTATTCGTAGACTCAGTTCGAACTAATAAGCGTTGGAAGAAAAGTAGACGTCGCCCCTTGGAATGGAAGCTTTGTTTTTAGCGTGCCTCCCATGAGAAATGATTCCAAGAAGCTTTTAGAGCAAAGCCACAGGGACAGGTGTAGGTAATCGAGGATGAATTGAATTAAAGGCTTTCGTTAAAATTTGCCATTTGTTGCAAAAACATGACACTACGTGCAGACATCAACACAATAGAAACAATGAAAGTAAACGAGAGTAAAAGTATTTTGCAAGTCAAGCCTTTTTTAAGCCTCACTTTTCCTTTAATGGAATTCAAATCAGCTTTAAACTATACTCTTGTAATTTACGTCTAGCTTATAAGATAAAACCGTCTTCGTCGGATGAATCTTTGTGAATTAACTCTTTTCAATTAGATATATCTAAAGTAAGTAGTATACATAAGTATGAGGAGACAAAAGGGATTTAAGGGACTAAATCAACTAAATTCCAGTCAATATCTACAATCATTCTCATCTTCAGTTTTGGGCATCCATTAGATTTTTAATACACCTATCTGTGAGTGACTTATATGAGTATAATCAACGCTAACTGACATTTAAGCCTGTTGAGGAGTTTTGTTTTTCATAATATGCTTTTTACCAAAGTAATCTAAGTTGCCGTATTGTTCGAATTGGAACCCCTCAACCTAAATAACTCCACCGGGTAAACACGATGTTGTAAATATTAGATTTCACCAGAAATAACCCCCCCCCCTTAAATTAAAAAACATGATTTCTTTCAGCATTAAATAAGCTAGTTTTTATACAGATTACATATTATTGGAAATTTCTGTGCTTAACTTACACTGTTATCAAATTTAATTTAATCAAATCCCATCTACGACGAGATATTTCTTTGAATAAGCTTTTGAAGGGAAAAGTTGAGCATTTACTTATAGTCTGACTCTTAAATGGCGTAAAATTAGTATGTTGTCCCGTAATGGACGCAATGTGATTAATTTATTGAAATCCCCCTGGAATAGGAATAACCCCCCTCCCCGGAATACATCTCTTCCTTTTTTGAAGGGTTGAAACATTAACTCCCCCGAGGGTTCTAATTTCAGCGATACACTCTGCAGTATTTAATAACAATGTAGTAGAATTATAAATTGATCTTCTGATAAAGACACATCCATTTAAACGGACTAATCCAAACTGTGGAAAGATGATAAAGAATAAACAAGCAAGAATTACAACATCCCTTAAATATTCTTGTTTATATGTAAGCATTGGAATTCCAAAGGAAGAGAGATTCTTGGCTATTCGAAACGAACAAACAACTTATTTGGTTCCACAAACAGATAGATACGCATTAATAGGGAAAATTAAATTGACGTTTCACAACAACAGCTTCTGGTGCTCAAATTGGAATACGATTATTACAACGATTTATTATTTTCAAATAACAAATGATCCATTTTTAAGATGTTTCATGTGTGTAATCAAAAGGAAGCCTTTAAGCCACCTGATGCCCTGCGTCTATATATTTTATTATTATTGAGTAAGAAAAAGAAAACAGATTGAGGTATTTATTTACAAAAGTAGCACGCTAGCTAAAGTTACCTTTTCCTTTTTTATATCAGATTTTAAAATTTAGGATACGTTGGGTGCATGTCGGCTATATAGTTCATGATTACCCTTCATTTCTGACAAAGTATCTATGACAGATGTATTGCCCAAAGGTCAATTCAGAACCAATAATTTGTGTAGACTACGAATATTATAGTAGAAAGAGGTAAAAGTTCATTACATATTTTGAGTATCAAGGTCAGTTTGGTATCAAAAGAGGCACTCTGCAGTCTGCAATTTGTATAAGATGTTTGCTGGATAAAAGATACATCAGCTTCTTTGTGAGTTCTGCTGAAGTTACATAGGATCTGATATTCTTAATCAAATAAAGTAAAGTGCTAATTAAATAAACCATTGTGGAAAAGTACAGAAAAGAAGCAAAGCGAACCCAAATGGCTGCTGATGGACTGGTAGACTTAAAGTAGAGCATTTTATAGATTCGACCACTCCCCAAGGGGGTGTGACTGGTTTACAATTTGTTAAAAATTACTAGTGCATACTGCCCCTGCACTTTCTGAAAATAAAAGCCTGTCAAAATCGAATGCTTAAGAAAGTTTCCTTTAATTTGTTTTTTTTTCATTTATTCGTCTCAGTGTCTTACTTCTTCTGCCAAATGTGTAGGATGAGAAATTAAGTTGCGTTTGGAAAGCGAAGTTTTCGGACAAAGAGAGAGCTTCTGCAAATCTTTTAAAAAGACGATATGAATTGCTCCAGGCAGAAAAAAATTCGAACAGGCATTCGAAGCAGAGTTCGAACGAAAAAAAGGAAGACAACAAATTTCGTACCGAGGATATTGCAAAATTGAATTTAAATTCGACAGAGAACCCACTTTTGCTAAAAACTTTAGAGTCACACTAATGTCATTACAAAGAATGGGGACTGTGGACATTCATTTGCCTGATATATTGTGTGTGAACCTATTGTGTAATAGCTTCATCCTACATAGCACTGACCTTCGACCTCTTATTTTCCCCTCCGGTAGAGCGGGCTTAAATACTAGTTTCTAAATAAAAAGTGTTATTATTACGAGTCATTTTAAGAATTTTAAACAAGTTGATACTAATTTCATAGTTGAGAGCATTTATTCAGTCCAAGTACAATTTAGAGATACACATTATTATCATTGATATTATTATTATTATCATTATTATTATTATAACTTCCAGAACAAAAATCTTCAAAGAAGAAAAGCCAGACGAGGAAATGTTGCATGCAGACATAAGAAAAAGTTAAAAATTATTTTTGGTAAAAATACAAATGATTGGGGTATTAAAGTGGTACATCATGCAATCCAAATAAATCTAAAATTCAACTGACGACTGGACTGTGATAAAAGTGGAGCTTTTCCTTTACACATTTTAAAATTCATTCCACTTCCAAGTGCATTTAAATTGCATTTATAATAGTACATAGTAGCAACATCAACCTTCCATAGTCCGTCATCTAGGCTCCTTGCTAGGCTAAATTACCAATTATTATTACTTAAACTCTTTTTGACCCGTTCTCATGCTATTTCTATTTGTTATTCCCAGGTGTCTGCCATCCCTATGATATTCATTCAAACGTCTGTCTTGGCCCTTGTCCTCAAGAGCTTATTGATTAGACAGTAGAACTGCAATGAAACAATTTAAACTTGAAAAATAAAATATTATCTCCCACAATTATCAAATTCATTTGTTATCCACACTTTCTTTCTACTTATTCCACACTGAAACTGAAATACAGCTCTTCATATTTGTCGGTTTTCATACTGACGCCTTTTCCCTTCTTCGTGATTGAATTACCACTGTGCAATTTTTTTTCTATATGGGAGGACTATATGTGTGGCGTTGATTGGGAATACTTTACAATTCAAAGCTGAAGAATTATAATAACGATGCATTATTGCTATTTTTTGCATCTGGTTAGAATTTAGAATGGCATATAAAAATATAAGTCTGCATGATACAACAATAATAACATGCACAATGGAACAGAAGCGATGAAAGGGGTAATCTTTCCTTACAATTTGCTTACAAAATTATCCTGCTTCTTCAAGAAAAATTTTATAATAAGTGGTTTCTTTCGCCCTATCACTAAGGGACCTCTTTCTCATGTCTACAGTCTACATGCGGGGCTTTTGCCATTTCACCACCAACGTTTTATCTTAATCATATCTTTATTTGATTTATCGAGGGTTTTTTCCAATTTTTATTGTTTTATTGCTCAGACACTATCTTATAGGGAAAAGTTGAACTTTTTTGCTAGTCGGCTGAAAAGCATGGTCAATTACTTTAGACAAGTATTTGACATGAGGGATATTATGCAAAGTTTTTTCTCATATTCCTTTTTCTCCAAAGGAATAACAGATTGTGAATTTATATTGAAATTAAGACACGTTAATGAATGCTAAGCACATTTCTTTTAATCTAAACTTAATCTGTTTCAAAATGATTTCACACAAAAGTTTTTTTCGCTTTACTGGCGTTTTTTAAAGTATTTGTAATGATAAGTTGCAAAAGTATGTTTAATCTATTGTAATAAAGGAAGTTATTAATACAGATACATCAGCTATGAACATTTTATACAAAAATTTTCCATTTTTGAAGTAAAAATAGCTTTATGGAATTATGATGTGGAATTTGTTTTATTAAGTAAGCTTTCGACATTTAAGTTCATTTCATAAAAATATAAATCATGATTGATGTTACCTAACACAATGATATACAGCTAGTGTGTGGTATAAGTAATTTCAAGCCGAAAGTGGTAAATGGGCAAAAACTTACCAAGTGAGCAAAAAGGGAACGAGTCTGTGATTATTATTATGATTTGCTTTCACCACTTAATCAGTTGGTGATGATGAGATGAGAGTTGTTCGACTTTCAAAGGTTGCTCTATTAAATCCACTTGTTTTCTTAGTTGTACATCTCAAATGAATTGTATCCTTCTATCCAACGTTAGAAAGAGTTAGGGAGAGGTTTATATCAATTTCATACTTCCAAGAGATTTTTTACCTATCCGTTAGTTATACAATACTCGTATATCAAAGCTACAAGTTAATCTACATTAAATTCAAATAACTCGTCTTTTTATTAAAGTCATCAGTCTTCCCAATCATCATATTAAAAAGTAATGCCAAAATCATTACTAAACATAAGAGTAATTAATGTGCGGCCCCACCTGAGACTTGAATTATTATTTATTCTAAGCATCTTAAGTACAATATTATCTAGTCATGGTTTAGAAACATTTGCGAATATTTGCGTGAATGATAAGTGTATAAATTAAATAACTAATCTATATTTTATGTGAATGATACGATTTTGGAATACAGCTTCAGTCGCATATTTTTGGTTCATGATAAAAGCAAATAAACACAAGTAGACCCTCCTGAAGCTTTTAACGGAAACTAGCAAGCTATCTCATTTCTTCTAATACTAGAGTATTAAATCTCTGATTTAGCAGCAAAGGATACATTAAAACCTATTTTGTATAGATAAAGTGTCAGAACATCCCTGTAGTACAGAAATCTCAAACAATTTATAAAAAAGATGATGATAAGGATTTTGAATAAAATTTCTGCAAAACAAGGGCATCGCACCAGCAGAAGAGCATCTCTTGTTTTGGTGAGTATGACTGACGGTACTGTCGAAAGAGCGACAGAGATGAGTGATTCCTCGTCATCCGATTAAAAAGTGGGTTTGATTTGATGAGGAGGTTGACTTTTAAGACCTATATCATAACTTTACAAGCAAAGACAACGTTATTTGAATTCTTGTACATCGGGAATATTTCAAATATTACGAGGATTAAGAAAAGCTGAAAGCACATGCAAGAGGATAATGATGATGATGATGGTAGTGATGGAATGTAACTCTTCTTCTGCAACTTCTGCAAGCCAAAATTCCTCTCCTAGTATTTAACTTGGGGAGTCCACCCTACAATTTTTCTTCGTATCATCCCAATTGCAAAAACCTCTTTTTTGATCTTCGTTTCTATAATCTTCTGCAGCTATTTACTCCAATGTAATTTAGCAAATTTTGCCGACGACCATCCACATCTACATTAACCAACCACCACTACTAACAAAATTTTCATCATCTTAATCATCAACAACGATCCATCCTTCTACGACGATTCGATCAACCATCCACTTTATTGTTACTTTAGGCAGGCAATAGCAAGCAAGGCATCTAGATTGGACATCATCATCATCATAATCAAGCAAATATTTAACTGAACTTTTATCCCAACCTTCGTTATTTATCTTCTAGAAGGAATTTGAGCAATTATTACTTGTTATTATGGCTTCTTATATGATATTAGTTTCTTTTTTGATGTGTGTATTTGATACATGAGTAGAAGAGCACGTTACACAAAAAACAGCATTATTGTGATGTAAAAATGAGAATAAAGCAACAATGATCAATGGCCAAAGAGATTTAAGATTGACCAAGCCACACAGGGACAGACCATATTAAACTTGACTTTGACTTGGACAAAAGACTTTAAATTAAAATCGAATTCAACCTCAAGCATCCATTCGATTTGAGTTTGAGAAAACTTGTTGGAGCAATTAATAACATTCCATTTTAGAATCACATGCAAACAACAGTAATAAATAAATGAATAGTTATACACCACTAGTATTATTATTCTCATTCTATCTTCTATTACATATTACCTTTACTGACTCAAGTCTAATCCTAATGGGACTTTTGTGTGCAATAAGCAAAAAAGATGTGGTTAAAAAGAAGATCATTCTGCCTATAGGAATTCCATTGAGAACATAGACTCTTTCTATCCTCCATTACAAAAGCCATTGATGGACAGTAAGTAATTTATCTCCCGAAAGTGGACTTGATTGAGTGAGATGATGAAACTAATCAACTTTACATAAAGATATTGGCAAAAAAAGAACGGTAATTCAAGTTCAAGATTCTTAAGGAAGATAAATAATCATCCATAAATGAAGTGGAGTATTTCTTTAAAACTAATATCTTAATCTCTGTCCATCTACAGGAATACCTACATGCTCAAGCCAAAAATATTACCATGGGCACTTTCAAATACTTCAATATTATCTATTATCAGCTCAACAATCCGGGCTCAAGGAAAGTACTTATTTTGATTTTTAAACAACCAAACTTGTACACAGGGGATCTCTGAATTACCGAATGGTCTTCAGATTTGTTTTCCAATTTTTGGAAGATCTATTTCACCAAACCCTTCTCGCCATAACGCATTTATTAACAAAAAAAATACCCTTGGAACCTAATCCATCTCAAGATCAGTTTAGAAACATAGTCATGAAATATAGAAGTTCATCAAAGTTTTGCACATAATTTATGGAAAATAGTTTAACTACATTTGTCCAACAAACAATACATATTATACAATACTAATATCACTTCCCTTGATACTATAGCTTTATGCTTGTAATGCAACTTGTAACTTAACATATTAACATGCCAATTGCAACTATTTTCTATTGTATATTAAAGATAATATGTTTTACATCACTCTGTATGGCTAATACTTATTAATATAATGTTGTATCAAGTATCATCATCATTATGCATAAAACAGATGGAACATTACTATCTCGTGTATATTACAAGGGTTCTAATATCATTTAGAATTTCGTCGTCTTCATCATCATCTGAACATCAACATGTAACAACTTCAAATCAACATCATCATCATGAGAGAGGTTTCATTACTCTTTTTTAGTTGCCACCTTATTGAATTCTGTTGTGATGGGAATCCTCTAAAACTCGCTGCTTGTTTTAATTATTTTCCTAGGTACGACCTGCAATGGAAGATTTTAGTTTTTGATCACAAATTTTATTTTATTCCTTCATCCCTGCTTAATTAAAGTGATTAAACAAAATTGAGGTGACACATGTTTGATTGGATTTTATCCTACAGCCGTGTATAAACTACCCTTCCCAGCTCCTGCATACCGTGGAAAAAGCGCAGATACAAATTAATATTTTATGAGAAACAAAAGTATGTTAAGAATAATAAGACCCAGTTCGAAATAACTCGAGTACCCTAATACCATGTTGAATTTAATAAACCACTTATGTTCAAAAACTTGCAACTCCGATTCTATAGGCATTGTTTAATTAACACCCCAATTTCAATTACTTGAACCCCCTTGGGTTTTGTAATAAATAATCCCCCTTTTATAAATAAACATGAACCCCCATCGATCAAACTTCAAATAAGAAACTTTTTTTTTAGTTTTTCTTTTTACTTGTAATTTGCATAAAGCTACTGAAACAAACCTATCGCGTAAGATTCATATCGTTGTATTTTGGAGATTAAGGGGGGGGGGTTTAAAGCAAAAACCTAAGCTAAATCTCCTCGCGTTTAAAAATGTTACGTCAAACACCCACCATTTATCAATTCGTAACCACATAAACAGTCATAGTAGAATTAAACGTATGATATGTTGATGAGTGACTACTTCATCAAATTATCATTTGTCTTATAATCATCATTTAACTAAAGGATTCCCTACACGAAAAAACTGCAGGCTGGTGGCATAACAAAATTTAGCATTGCAAAACTATAAAGACGAACTCAGTTTACTTTTACAAGTCTCATTTGTCTCAAGAAAAAAAATGAATTTACTTCTTACAGCAAGACAAGTAAAAAACAGGCAAATTGCAGTATTGTAAAATAACAAAAGAAAAATTGTTAAAAAAACCAATTTTACTTTTCAACTTGAGTTTGTATTAAATTCTATTCTTCTATGTGCAAAAAATCAAAGAATTCAGCAACGAGAAAAGATCCAAGAAGTTGCAATCAGCAGCCTGACTTACTGATTCATCTTTGCTCTATCTACATCCACCCTATTATATTTTAAACTACCATACAACATGTTTCTTAATAAAATAAGAGTTTCGTGTGTCTTGAAGAGTATACCATAGTTGATAGTAATTACAGTATGGGTCAAGAACTCTTCTTCATATACCATAATAATAAGGCTCTTGACTTTTTTGCCAATAAAATCTGAAACTTTTACTCGCCGAGAACATAGACACATGTTTGCTTGAAGTGTCAGTACAGAAATTGAGATAGGTTCGTTTCTCTAACATTTACTTTGATAGTGAGAGATTCTACAAAGTATTGTTATTTACTACCGTTATTTTGGTTAGCTAAGTTTTTAAAACAAGACAGCAACTTCTTCCTCACGTTCATTCGAAAAGTTTAGAAGTCAAAACTTAACTTGTAAAAATCTAAAATACTTCAGGTAAGAATAGAATAGCCCCAACTAGCTGACGCTGGTGGCATTTCAGTGCAGTACAAATTGCCATACTACTTTATGGGTTTATTCTTTAAGCGATGCAAAAACATGTAGAGTGAATCTAACATTTCAGATTGGATTTTGAATTTTGATAATAAATGATGGAGAAATCAAGAGTAATAGGTGAGAAGGGAGATGGAAAGAGAGATTTGCAAAGTTAAAAAATAAATTTTATTTTACGTAGATAGGTTTATGGTCATCACTGCAGATACTACACATAAATATATTTATGGACAGGTTGTAATGAAAACAAAGGTTACTGTACTATAGTCAACATACAGTTTATCTAATGCTGAATTTTCAATGTCTGCATAAAGTCTGCCCAAGTCTCAAACAGTTCTTTGCTCAACCAATCCTAAAGTTTTTTTTATTATTGTTCGCGTTAAAATTAGCTTGTGAAGGTAAATATCGTTTATGAATTATGATATTTGCCAGTTTTTTTTAAATACCAAAAGACAGCTAAGCTAGCTTTCTCGAATTTGAGCTTGCACAGTATGACGAAGACGAAAGCCTACGTTTCCAACGATGTACAGTTGTTCATGGTAAAACTACTTTACTTCCGACACAATTTTTGAACTGTTGACCAGGTTCATTTCTGACCCATAAGATTTATCAAAATAAAAAAAGTACTTGAAACACGGAGTCCATGGTTCTGAAAGGAGAATTCTTACATAATCCTACTAAAAATTTTAGTTTTCAAGTGGGTACGCAAATGCAATGGTTGTCCAAAAGTTACAAAAAATATATTCAAAGGCTACCCAAATGCTTACCGGAAGACTAGCCAAAAGCTATCCCCAAAAGCTTATCCAAAGTTATCTAAAAGGTCATCAAAAGTTCAAACTTGTAGTAAAGGGTAATTACTCCGCTACACAGACGTAGCGTTGCAATGGTTTGTTCTTGTACCACTCTCACTGAAACTCATAATCATAATGCAATGAGGACAATTGAAAATACCAAAGATACTTCAGAGCATAAAAAGAGTTCCCCTTTCTGATCATTGAATTTTAATCGTTGGGTTTTGCTTATCAAAAAGCAGTCTGAAGATCACATCCAACAAAACTCAAATTACTGGAACAACGCGGGGACCAAATAATAATTAAATTCCTAACAAGTTGATGAAAAATTATAGCCTCAAATTGGAGAGAAAACATTTCTCAGGAGTTTCCAGCCTCAAGTAGCATCATCTACGTTCTACGTTTATTGCATAGTTTCCTATCAAGTCTTTACTACCTGACGAATTCTTATTTTTTTTAAATAGTAAACGATGCATTTTTAAAAAGAAGAGTAAGTCAACTTACGAATTGTTAGATGAAGCTTCAAAATAAACGAAACAAATTGTATTGAAAGTAGCATAATATTCTAGTATACAATGTTACAATCTTGCAAAATCTTCATACAGCTGCCTTCGTAAGGTTTAGTGCTGGATTGGACAGCATTTTGGATGTTCCTAGCTTCCTACCACTAAATCGCTGTAATATAATAAAACTGATATAATCATTACGGATAATTTATAATAGGGGTTTGTACTAGAAAGAGTAATAGGCATTTTTTATTACATAAGGATGCCATCCGTAAATCAAGCGTCCAATTTTTTTTTACTATCAGCCACACTATAGTGTTCTTCCTGTTCAAAATTCGACCTTTAGCAACGTTTACTTATTGGGGGTGCAACCAGCCCTTTGTACGAAAATAAACTTAATGAGTTCACCAAAGTTCACAATTATTTTAGCAAACTATCTCCAGAGGTGGTCCTATTATTATTTTTGGAGAACTGAAACGCGCCATTGAACTTAATTGAATGTTCCCAAATTTAAAATTTAAACAACGTTTTTTGAAAAACGTATTTTACACTTTATTTATGAACGATGAAATAAAGAATAAGATTGAAGGAGTAAATTATGAAGAATATAAAATGAATGAAGTGAGTCACGGAAAGTGTGTTCTTAGTCAATTTGCATGACTTTGAACTTGAACCACCTCTCACCTTTGCCTTTACCTCTGCTTTTCTATTCTTCCCTTACATAAAATATCAAAATATCAAAATTCTAAAACTATACTAGCCACTTTATTTTATATCAAACAAACGAAAAAGACGTATTATGTAACAGTTCAACTCGCAATTTCAAACAATTCGATTCCGAATACCTGGATTCTATTCGAAATGGTAACCAGCTTTTTAGTTTTTTGTATCAATTTTTTTATTTTGACCCCTGCCCTGCTACCACGGATGTCGATCATTTTCTTCATTTGTATAATAATCTCTTATTTTGCTTCAGTTTGCTTCTTGTCTCTTGCTTGCCCTTCGTTTTTTCTTTTGGAAAACAATAGTTAGTGCTATGACGATTTTTTATCCCATTCTATGTGACTTTGCTTGCCCTCTTTATCAAAGCTGTTACCGGTTATCCAATTTTCAAACCTAGATTTACTGTTGCATCACCTTCCACATACAAAATCCAACAGATTATGAATGTGATACTGTTTTTCATCAATCAATCAAAAAGAAGATATAATCATAAATGAAAGAAATAAACAGCAAAAAATAATTATCTTAGCAAACAAAGCTTGAATTATTGACCTTATGGAAGATCACGTATGACACAATAAGATTAAAACGATGTGATTGTTTAAATTTTATAGCAGAATTTTTTTTATGTTTTTTACAACAGGAATATTCTTACCTGTGTTGATTGCTAACTTCCCATTCAATCTTGTTGTGCAACCCATTATCTTGGCAGATTTTTACCGTCATTTATTTTACTACCGTATTGTAATCATGCGTGACATTGAGATTTGTGTAAGTCAAAACCAAACTAAAGTCGAGTATAATTTTCGGTAAGGAATTAGGGTTTGAACTTGATTTTGTCGTGTTCAAGTGTTCATAATATAACACAAGCGCAGCGGAAAAACTCCCTAAAACATACTGTTTTAGTGTTTTGTAATTTTATCACGGTCCAGTTTTACTCAACACCCTTCATTTTATTTAAAAGTTTTAATTTTCTGCTGAAGCGACTTTTTTCTTATGAGAAGGAAGAAATCGATTTTGTTTTGAAATGACAGCGTTAAAAACAATTGTCTAAGTGTTCAATTGGGAATTATTACGTTTTTTGTGTTAAGACATGTTTACTGTGGCTGAGAGTGTCGTTAAATTTGATTTTAAAGATGCAAATTAATCAACATTTCATTGACATGATTAATCACGTCCAGCTTGTCTATTTTTCCTGTTTGGCCGTTAGTTCGTACAAAAACTTGAAAATTATTTTGTAATTAAACTTTTAAGAATTTATTTATTTGATTGATAAAGGTCATACGATTAAAAAATTGGGATTTAAAGCATAAATCTCCAATTAGAATAAAAAAAAGTTTGTCCATTTCACACTAAAAAACAAATGCTCCGAGCCTCTCAGTAGAAAACGAAAATGAGTAATAAATCAATCAAACGTTAGTTAGCATCTAACCTGAAATCCTTTAGATCTGATTGAAACTCAATAAACCTGCAACAAAACTCCCAAGCTTGAACTGATTATTCCACTAAACTCAATTATCTAAAGACTTATTTGCGATGCATTCTTCATTTTAACACGAGCTGACAATCGATGACAGGTTTTGGCACTTTTATAATACCTAGTATGCTTTTTACAACTTCTATATATGTTCAGTTCAACCCTCTAACTAACATTGCTAAACTTCTTTTATGGGGGAAAGATAAATGAAATTAATCGTTGAGAAGTTATAAGTATTGTTTAGCTTATTATATGCAAAATTTTAGCCTCATTCTCGTACAGTACATACGTTCAGCCCTCAATCCTTGTGAGCTGTCAGCTCAAAACGGATTATTATTACATCCCATTGAAATAAATGTACAGGTAAATTTGGATTTTTTAAAAGCAACATATTAATATAACTACCACATAATTCTCTGTATCTATCGATAGTTAAACATATGATCTGCTCTTCTCGGTTAAACATTGTCTTCGTCTTCGTATCTTCTTCATTGTCTTTCATTGTAAGCCTTTTTCCATTTTCAGCTATTGCAAATACGCTGATTCTGTCTGCAACGAAGAAGTGTATGTTAAATACAAGGACGTTTTTAAGAAGAATATTTAAAAATAATATTACTAATGGGATAAAGTTGCGATTAAGTTGGGATGATGATGATGAACGTAGGTCGAATTGAGTGGCTGTACCATTTAGGATTAGGATGTATTTATTTTGTGATAATTTTTTAATTATTTCACTATCCGTACTATTTCACTACATCATTTCATTGCTGGATGTAAAACTAAAACCTTGGTGTTTCAGTAGTTTGCATATACAGGTGTTAAGAGTATCATTAATTTTAAAGATCCCATATATCTATATAATCCTCACCAGGAGTTCTCTGAAGTCAATGCCTGTCTCATAGCTTATTTAAATGATCCAGTTATTTTATTATCCTATACAACATTGTTAAGGAATGATCTCACTAAAGATTTTTACAAAGAAAATAAATTATGGAGTAAAAATTCAAGTTTTGTATTTGAAAGTCAGGGTCACTCCCACTGTCAATGATTTTGAATGATTTTGATCAAAAATTTGAAATTAGACGTGCATTGCTTAAAAGTTGAAGTCAGACTTTAAGGCATTTACAGCTGGATTTTGAAATTCTTATAAAATTAAACTGGGGCGTCTGTGGTACTAATATCCCTTTTAGAGAAATTAAAGCTTAAATTTAATATAAGCTTCCGTAAATTAGGAACGTCAACTAGGATGCCTTCCCCCACCCAATGATTTGAAAGTCAGGTAGCAAGGTATGAAAACACAAATAAACCCAATGGCCGTATCCAGAAAAAGTTTTGGAGGTTTTTTTTTATCTCTTCAATATATTTCGGGGAGGGTTTAGATACGCCCCCTCCTATCCCTCAAACGTTAATTCTTAGATTTTGGGGAGGATTTAGACCATTAAAACCCTAATTCAGATACCGCCGTGGCTGGGACTAATCTAATAAGGTGCAACGACGAAGTTATTTTGGTCTGTCATTTATGAAATTTCCCTTCTTTAAATAATAAACCGTCTCAATGACTTTAGTAAAGTTTCGGAGATGGGGAATCTGTTTCTCAAGATTTGGAATGTTCTTTTGACGCCAGACTCCATAATACTGTAGTCTCAATTCGCCCCAACCACACCCCCTTGGTGTGAACTTGGATCTGTTGGGTCAAATGTGCTCTTTAAGCCTAACCTAACCCAACTGAAGACACTTGAAAATGTTGATTCTGTGGAAAGTTATATCAGCTTTTTTGCAATTGCTATGGGGGTAGAGCGAGGGTGGGTTTTGTTTGACTCATAGTTACTAAAAATCTTTCCATTGACTTCAGTGAGTCGAAATATGCAGCGGTCTCAATTCACCCCAAGTTGCCAAACCCACACACCCTGGGTACGACTCTTGACCCTTTGGGTCAAATGTGCTCTTTGACCTGCAATACCCATAACTGAACACAATTGAAAAATAATAATTCTGTGGGAAGTTATATCATTTTTACTGTAATTGCTATAGCGGGAGGAGCCAAGGGAGTGTGCCTGATTTGACTCATAGTTACAAAGAACATTTCCTTTAACTCCAGTAAGTCGAAATATGCAATAGTCTCAATTCACCCCAAGTTCCCCCAACCACACCCCCTGGGTATGACCCTTGACCCTTTAGGTTAAATGTGCTCTTTGACCCAAAGGGTGCTCATAACTGAAAACAGACTTGCAAAATGTTGATTCTGTACGAAGTTATAGCGCATTTACTGTGTTGCTATCGAGAGTGGAGCCAAGTGGGTGTAACTGATTCGACCAAAAATTCCTTTTAAACTTTCCTTTGACTTTACTAATCGAAAATATGGAACAATCTCATTTTGCCCCATTTAACCCAACCACACCCCTGCTGTCTTAGCAGCGGGTTGGGGTACTGCTGTTCCCTGCATTCTGTCTGACCACTGGGCAAAGAAACGGACCATTTTCCCTGCTTGGCTCTCATGTACCAGCGATCGAAGATTTGGCTGGAGGTAGACCGAAGAACGTCCAGCTTCAGAATCAGCCCCTCCAAACCAGGGATTGTCTCAACAGCAGGTTGGCGTACTACTGTCCCCGGCATTCT
>JAQGBU010000151.1:0-54726 GCA_034698605.1 Isotoma decorata
AGTAATTCATAAAGATCTCCATGGACATTTAAATTAAGAAATTCATTCACCTGGTTTTTCGATCGGACGTCTCAAATAATAACCTTCGATACTGCAATGCCTCGTAGATTTCGTGGTAGTTGTAGCCTGATAGCTACTCTTATAGGGATACGAACACGCTAAATAATAAGCAAGGAGGTCGGTTCCTCACTTTTCTTGACAGCTGACCTGACTAACTTTTCGTTTTTTGAACACAAGGAAAGCTCATTTAATTTAGAATATAAAAATATTATCTGATTTCTAATTGTATAATAATAATAAATATAATAATAAAAGGCATCATGCCATGAGATTATTATGATGCATGTTGGTCACTTCTACTAGTGGTGGTGGTTACAAGTTAAACCTGGATGCTCAGTGACTTGAATACCTGAAATGACTTTGGCTTCTGGAGCTGACCAATTATTATCATGTGCATGTAAAACTTTTAGAACCTTTAGGCATAAAAATATGATATAACAAAAGAGGTTGGAGCTTTAAGGCGTAGAGAAGTTAGTTAAAACATTGGAATCTGTTTAACTTTAGAAAAATAAGGATGAGTCCGTAAAAGTTTTTTAATGAGTTGCATACACCAAGTTTAAAAGTTTAATAAAATCACGTAGTAGTGGTGGTGTGTACCTTGCATATATGTGAGAGTGAGAGAGTTGATGAGGATGATTCTTGCTTGTCAGTAGCAAGAATCAAGCCCTAAAGGCCTTTTTCTCTCATTGTGACGAAAGACGCTGACCGGTTCGAGTTAAGTTCAGCCCCTTCGCCCTTCGACCGTCCGTCAAATCTGAAAATTAACTTTCCCAGTTGGTTTGAGTTTCTTTAACTTGAATTAGATTTAGATTAAGGAATTAGAATGGGATATGGGCACACATGCTATAGTTTACATGCATGCATGGCTACTTTTACTAATTGACAATGAGAAAAAGTTGATTACTCTAGGAGATAAGGTTAAAGGTTGTGTAGTAATGGTGGTGGTAAGTTGTTCCGAGTCAAAAGGTTTGTGGGGATGGATAGTAGAATGCAATAAAATTTTACTAGAAGTTAATATTCCAGGTTTGTCAGGAACAACATCCTGACAAACTTTTCTGAGAGAGAGAGAGATGTTTAGTCAGTGTCATCGATATCTCGGGGATTGAAAGATGGAGATTAGCGTTTGGTTTTAGGATAGAATTTGCTTGGAGATTAAGAGATTTTGAATCAGATTCACAAAAAGTTATTGAAGATTTTATGATGGATTATATTAGATACGGAAAGAAGGGATAGGATGTAGCGATATAAATGTTTAAGCCTACTCTACTGGGTTTTTTTCACTTGGATATGCAAATTAAGTTAATTTAAGCTGTACAGTTTTGAAGAAAATCTTCAGTAAGATCGCCAAATATTTCAGTTTTTCGACCGTTAAATGATTATTGCTTTATTTGATTTAATATATTCACAAAATAATTGATAAATTTTGATAAAAGTTACAAATACATTTATTTCATTTCTCATATATTTAAAAAATGCCTTAGATTTTATTACAACGCAATAGGATGGAAAGAGTTTTTAACCAAAGAAATTTGACTTCCCCTAAAAATTTCAATAAAATAATAAAAAGGAAATATGTAAATTTCACACCATTTTATGACATTTACAAATGAACTAACTCCTGTGGAACGTAACCGAATGCCCCCTTAGGGACTAATGTAATCAATTTAAATAAAAAAATGTATAGTTAGTTACAACAATGATGATTATTACATAGAATATATAATTCTGTCCTGAACTCTTCAATGTAATTAATCCTAACTAGCAGAGTGTAAAAAATCTTGTAAGCAATAATACAATTTACTCCTACATCCTTACTGCTAAAGTTTAACCATAAACGACCACTACTACTTTAGAATCTTTATGATTTGATTACAAAATTATTTTATGGCTTTGGAATGCAAAGAAGTAGGAAGGGTTGAATTTGATCGTTTGAAGGGTTTGATTTTTTTATCTGCGAGTGATGATCAAAGAATTATGATCAGTTCGAGTTCTTGAGGTCCAGACGCTATGCCTTACAATAACCACTAACATCACTTGCACTAACTATATCTATAGACTGCGTCATCTTTACAAGATTTCTATTCTTGATTAGATCTTATGAAATGATAAGATGATATTATTATGCAAAGTAGATAGGGACTGTAATGTGCAATAGTAGGGGATAGTTTCATGTATCAAAAGAGAATAGGTCCTTAAGGGCTGACATTCATCATTTCATAAATTTTAAATATTTTAAAAGGGACAGGACAGCCAGACACATAGACAGAAAGGCCGTCGCTCATCAATCTTTCTATTGAAATCGAGCAAAGTATGTGTATGCGGCTCAAATAATAATTTTATTTAAAAAAATATCTAAAATTTTAAAAGGACAAGTCCAGCCTTTTGAAATAGGATTTGATTTGAATGCGTATCATACATCGTTTCCATTATTGTCCGTCTTGATTGCAATCGGATATGAAAAAAATGAAGAATTCTATCTTGTCAATCGTTTCAAGGGGTTTTCATTCATAAAGGGTTAGGATTTCGGTTGGAAAAATGTGCAATTCTAATAGATTGAGGTAATTAATGTAACCGGGTTGAGGTAATTTTGTACACTTTATTGTGGTCCCTGGATCATTCTAGTCCTTATAGAAGGTCACAACCTACCCCAACGACTGTTTCAGCGGCCCTTAAGGTACTGATAGCTCCAGTTAATTACAAATTTAATTAAATCCCATTAACGTTTACCCCGTGATTTATGAACCATCTCCAAGTTCCCACAAAAGATGCAAGAAACAAGATGCCTTTTCGATCCTAAAATAAAATAAAATTCTTATAAATGCATCTGACATCTAAATGGGTTAGCTAACTAACTAACAAGTGCTAAAAACGGAATGCATTTAGGTATTACAAATCGAATCATCTATACCATTCACAGTCCATTCCAACTCTATCCTAAATCTCAAAGCTGTGAACCTGTCCAGCATTTATACTTAATACAAAAGGGATGAAGTGGTAGTGGTGGTGGTGGCAGTACGAGTAGTGATAAAAAAATTAAATGATTTGGTAATGAAAAGAATTTTTTTGATAGGGTGTTTACCACCCTGGCCCTTTTCTTTTCAAGTAATGTTATTATTATTACTATTATCGTTATTATTATTTATATTATAAGATGAGATGAGATCCTGAGCTGGAGGATCAATCTTTTGTACATAAGGGTTGCATACATTTTTATATTCAATCCAGTACTCTGTACATCAAGTACACAAGATATGTGTTCCATTGCATTGTGTAATAATAATAAAAGAGATGAGGGATGATGATGATGGAATGGATCTTCTTAGAGTTAAGAAGACTTTTCAAGTTTTCAAAGAGACTCAATAAGACGAGAAAGATTCAAGAATGAAGAGGAAGAATAATACGCGAGAAAAAAAGTTGTAGCCGGCGCCAGTCACTAAGCCCTGCTGGATTGTTGTGTATTATTCAATCTTTTTGAAAGTCGAATGTGTACTGGAGGGATGAATGTTAAATGAATAGTGAATAGGGCTTCTTTAATTTCTAACAAGTATACGAGAGTTGTTGGTAGTTGGAGAGAATTTCAAGAAATAGAATATCTTCTTTCTTGATGGTGATGGTAGTTGACCTGGGTAAGAAACTGGAGAAGGTTTAAAGAAAGAGAGGTTTTTGAAATAGGAAGAATCGTACAGAGGGAATAGGGTCGGAGGGAAAGATCATCAGGGTGGATTTCACACATTTGAAAAAAGTTTTTATAAGGATCAGTTCATCTGCAAATGAAATGAGAGAAAGAAAGGATGATAATTTTGAGATGGAGGGGATATAATGTGGTACTTTGGTATTAACACATGTTTCATTATTTTTTAGTGAACTTGGAAGAAGT
Source organism: Isotoma decorata (assembly GCA_034698605.1). Classification (NCBI taxonomy): domain Eukaryota; kingdom Metazoa; phylum Arthropoda; class Collembola; order Entomobryomorpha; family Isotomidae; genus Isotoma; species Isotoma decorata. The sequence continues at coordinate 3,938 of JAQGBU010000151.1, forward strand.
TGGAGGTTGGAAGTGGATTTGTGTGGAAGTAGATGTGTAGGGATGTTTGAAGGGTATCTTGTTCTTTGTTATGGTTTAAAACTTGAAGAGTACTTAAAAAGAAAAGGTTTAGAGGTCAGTTAGGTTAGGTTTGTTGAGAGATGAGAGAAGCTTATTTACAAGAAGGAAGATGAGATGGTGGTAGTGGGTGTCTTTTGAAAATTTAGTTTCTTTGGCTATTATTGCGGATTTTTAATTAATGATTGTGGAGATTAGGTTCTTGATGCATTGTTCAATATTAATATTATCAGGGGTCTGTAAATCTTTGATTTGTACTAAATGGGTCGAGGTTTTTTAGTTTATTTGAAATTAATTAAAGAGGCTTGATAAAATGATATTTCCTTTCTTTAGGAAATTTGTTGTTATCTGTTGGAATCTGTTGTTACTTCTACGTTCAGTTTACTATACAATACAATACAAAAATGAGTACTTTGACATTACTATGTTATTCTTGATGGATATTGTTCTGTGTGAAAGGTCCAATACAGTCGCTTTACTATTCGAACAAAATCGCCGATAAAGTTCAACTGCATACACCTAGCTATTTTTAATAAGTTCCTGTGTCAAAAATTCAATCGCATCTTCTAAGACACAATAACCCAGACTCAAACTATATAACATTTCAAAAGCTATTCAAATTAGGAAACTCCCAACTGGACAGGAATAGCCTTAAGTTTTACAAATTTTGTTTAAAATCCTATTATAAAATAAAATTTTAAATTCTTCAGAGTTAATCTCACCTCCTTCAAATTCTTATATATTTTTTACATGATAAAATAGTAGTAGTAGCAGTAGATGGTAAGATGTAATACCTGGCTTGATCTCATGTCACGTCACCTCTTTCACGTCATGCTAAGCTACTAAAGCCAAAGCCCGAATTCTAAGGCCTGGAGAATCTTCATTTCTTAAAAAGAGCTAGACATTTAATTTGATTGCTTATAAAGCGAGACATGCCTTAAATTTTTTGTTAAGGAGATTATGTGTGAATAATAGGGGCAAAAAACATTCGGCATAATAATAATACCTACCTTACCTGCCTGGGACATAGATGGGTATAAAATAAAATGCAATTGTAAAATAGAATAATAATAAAAAATATAAATATGAATGATAACTGAAACTTGACAGGACTCAACTTCAGAACGCTGCTGGATATCTTGTCTTTTGTATTAAACCCATAAAAAATCTAAGACGCTCATCTTCACTACTTTTTTGTGTTTGAAATAAAAATTTTAGGTGTTTATAAATCACTTGGTGTAATTTTGCATAATTTGGAGTAACATTGGATGACTTTTTTTACATTTTTCACTCCGGAATCGATATTTGAGGCATATTTTTCTATTTGAGACATATTTTAGTATGGAGACATTTCTCTGTATTTGAGGCTATTTCTTCGTATCCGTATATCTGTATGTATTGGGTTGTCGTAAATCTAGGTTGATCGTAAACCTTTGGCCCATGTTTTGGTCCTTAGATAAAAATTTTTACTCGGGTTGGTTTATCATTGTAACTTCTCAACTCTGTGCTGTGGTCCCATAAGACCTCGAAAGTGAAAGTCGGTTAGGATTTATAACACGGGATTTATGAAAATTACATAACACTTAAGTGTCCTATCTTTAAACCCTTCCTCATCCCACTGCAACCACCACCACCACAACTGTGACTAGACCAAAGAACAATTAACTGACAGATGAACTTAGGTCAACTTTTAGTACTATCATTGTTGTTATTATTATTAATATTAAATACGAGTTAGTTAAAAACAAGTACAGCATTTCACATTTATATTCAACATAAATAACTGGTATTATTATTATTATTATTATTACATCTTGTAAACTATTATGGGTTTTATTGCAGTTTGGAATTTTAAAATTTAAATATTTTTATACCTTGTCCTTCAAGCCTTAAGTTTTCAAGTACTAATTCTATCATTCCTATACATGGCAATAAAATCCCTTATTATGAATTCAAACTCATTTAAAATTTAAAAATAAAGTAAATGCGATGAGTCTTTAGTATTATTATCCTTTCCTTTATTATTATTATTATTATTAAATAAAAAGGCTTAAGTTTTATTTTCATTACTTTTGTAAGAAAAGCCTCTCTCTTTCTTGCGTCTTGACTTTTTTTTATCAATCTCTTGGCCATCCCGACTCATTTGTCATTTTGATATTTTTAACAACACTGGTTCTATAACTGTTAGTGGTACACGCATACCCACAGAGCTATAAATACCATCATGCCCTCTCTTTCTCTCATGTATGTCTCATACATTATATGCAATATATTATAGATATATATATATTACTTGTCATTGGGAGATGTGAGTTTTTTTTAAATTTTATTTCTTCTTGTAAAGTACTAAAAATAAGTTGTATACTGAATTGCATAGTTAGTGCACATTGCATGTCGTATGATGGTGATGGTACATAGGGTCAAGCTAAAAAAATAAGTTAGGAGAGGAAATGAAATGAGAAGGAACACATAAGGGCTTTTATGATTATTAAAAGAAATTCCTTCTTTAGGAGGACCCATGCCAGGCGGAACAAATTTTTTAAGAGTTTGGATTTTTTCAAGAAGTAAAGGATTCAGAATTGAAATACATACGCATTCCTTTACAAAGGATATTGAAAACTATTCTCTTGCTGTTATTCTTCATGGTTATTACGTTCTGTACGTTTTTAACGATATTACTATATTACATTTATTACATATTGTACTGGGAATAAAGCATTATCTTATGTTGGAAAAATTTATTTTACCAGGCAATTAAACCAGTAGAGAAAAATTTTGAAATTGAATTTGTTGGTTTGGAAATTTTAAAAAAATTACCAGCGTTTTCCTGCTGATTAATATAATAAAAATAATAGTAATTTAATGAGTTTCGTTAGGTAATAGAATGATTTGTCTTACTCAAATATGTGCTTGTAAAAGTAATACCTTTTAATAAATTGATGTTATATCATATATTTCTCCATGGGGTATATAGTACATTCCTTTGGTAAACCTATTTACGCAAAAGCCTCCTTTCAGTTGAAATTTAACAAAAATTATACTTATTAAACATTCCCATTTCATTAAATTGCTTTTCGTTTACTCTAGTTAAAATAACTTGTATCAAGTGCCATTACTTTAATGTCGAACAGATATAGTAATAAGAGTAGGATCTATTTGAGTAGGATGTTGTCGTGTGTTTGCGTGTGTGTGAACATGTATTTAAAAATGTATGTGTGTATTTTTAATAATTCAGTATTATACTATTGCTCTAGCTTCATTTTAAATGCTTATGTGTTGGGACTGAAATAGCAGACTTTCCGAGAGATTTCCACAGCTCAGTTTACATTTTGGCTAGGAAATAATGTAATAGAAAATAGGTTGAATCTCGTGAATCCTGACTTAATCTTTTTTTAGTATCATGTCACACATATAAAGACACAGGATTTTAATATTAACTAGGAGCAAAATATATGTGTGTGCAATTTAATATAAAAATAATGTATGTTTGCAACGTGAGAATTTTAATGATAAATTTTTTGTTCATTATTATTTTCATCCGAATTTAAATCTTTGAGGAGAGATCTCAGAGCAGAGAGAGAGATAGGAGGTATAAGCGGAAAGGGCTAAGAAGTTGAAAAAAGAAGTTTAGTTAGCTAGTTAGAGATGCAAATATTATAAATAAAATTCAGCTGTCATGATCCCTGTGTGTCTGTCTATCCGGGCATTTTATGTGATTTTTCTTGTTTCACTTTGGGAAATTGAAGGTGAAGTAGAAAAAGTATTTTAGATAAGAACTCTTTTTGAGTTAGTTAGGTGAGTTTATATTAAATGAGAGGGTTCTTATTTATTAGGGAGGTTTTAAAAAGGTTTTAATGAGTTGATCTTTCTAGGAAGATGTGGTGGTGGTGGTAATGGAACCGTAACCAATTACAGGATTTGAGTTGATTGGAAGTTGGTAGAATTGTGTTAAGGGGTTTTAATGGGATTGAACGATTTTGAAAAGCTTTGAATTTATGGAGTGACTTTTGAGAATTGTTACTCCGAAAATTTATATAATTTTAGAAACTCGTGTACCAAAATGTTTTTTTATAAATAGTTAGTTAAAATGTAATCTAAAATTTCAAAAAAAATTTATTTAAATAAGATGTCCATCAAATGATATTTGTTATAAAAATCTAAGACTTTTAATCCCATTCCCTGAAAAAAATTAATCGAATAATGATTCTATTCTGTCTTTCTCTATTCCCTATCATGATTATGATTATGATACCCAAGGCATGATAAGTGTGTGTGTGTGTACCAAAAGTAAAAAAAAAACTGTAGGTTTTTTCCACAAACTAAATTAGATTCTCTATAATTGAGTTGGGCATACGACCACGACACTTGTGTCACGAATTACCAAAAATACTAAAGTAAAGAAGCAAAGTAAGAGTCTGTTAGTGCTTAGAGTTGAGGTTAGGTTGAGTTATTTATACAACACAGAAAGAAAAAGTCATACTAACTTACTCATAGGTTAGAAGTAAATTTTATATAAAACTCATAGGTTAGTTTTACATATGTATGAAAAATATTTTATATCATATATCATGTGGGATAAAACACTCGAGAGATGATGATGATGGTATTAAGTGGTGGTGGTGGTGCTTAAATACATTGTGGTCGTGAAAGGTAGGTTGGTAGGAGGGTAGATAAGTTTAATAAAATAAGTCGAGATGATTATAGGGAATCGTGTGTTTGATAAACATAGCTTGACTAAACCCTATTTCATTTAAGAATCTTTTAACAGTTGAACCAATACTACTTAAACCACTACTGGTAGTACTTCCTTACCTGAATTTGGATTGAATTCAGATGAGAAAACCTCTTATCATCTATATCATCATCGTCATCGTCTCAATCTCATGGAAGTTTTTACATTGCATCACATCACGACCCATAAAATGAGTACACAAGTTTTTTATGCGACTTGTTAAAAAATTAGAAGGATTTGTTTATTAATAATGTGAACGAATTTCAAAGTGAAAGCTGGATTGGGTTTAGATGTTTTTGCTAAGGTCAAAGGTAGGGTCTTTGGGGTGCTTTTTAAAATCGGGGGTGACCTAAATGACGCTTATAATCCGACGAGGTTTGGACGCTTTTTTGTTGGTTGATAAGAATGTCGATTAGTCGGTGAAAGCTGCATTTATTTCAGAATGTTTTTTTGTTAAAAAAAAATGAGATTTTAAATTGCTTCGTTAACTGTGCGGGATTGACTTTCAGGGCACTTGTAAGCGACGCTCATTTAGATCTGTATGTGGCCTATAACTTTCACCCATCCTTTCTTTACACTTTTTATCACATTATTTGTAAACTTTCAATAATAAACTTGTTTTAATCGATAGAAACCGATTTTTGTGTAAAAAGAAAAAAAGATAAAATTCCATTATTTTTGACCAGTCCTTAGCTCGATCTTTAGTCAAGTACAAGTAAAGTGAAGAAAATTGGTGTGTAAAACTTGTAGAGAAAAGAGACCACATATTATTATTATTATTATTATATTTAAGAGATCTCTATGACTTGATGTTCAGTAATTGGCTGTGTACTCTACTGTTTCTTGAATGATGATGATGATGACTATATACTCTGCTACCACTTCTAGGTCGGAAAAAGGAAGAGAAATAGAGAGCTATCATTATTATCACTATTATTATTATGCATTACCCATTACATAGTTAGCAAAAGTATGTATTATTATGTCTTCAAAGAAAAAGTTTTATTTTTATGACTTTTTTCTTCTCTGTGAAAAAAGATTCATACACACACTACCGTAGTACTCCACATACACACACACCACCACTGGTGGTTGATCAATTGTTCTTTAAGATTAAAATGTGTAATAATGTTAGTTGAATAATGTGTCCATGCCACCTTTTTACACTTTTTTACAAGGGTACATTTTGTGGTCTTATTCGACTCTTTCTCGAAGTCACGTCCTTGTTCTATGTCTAATTTGCATTTTTCTTACTTTTACCACAATTTTATATTCAATATTCATTAGTTTAGGTTTATTTTTATACAAAATCTTTGATTTTTTTATAAAAACGTTTTTTTGGCAACAAAATGCATGCATTTTTTTTGCTAAGCTAACAAGCTAGTTTACAACTAGCTTTTCTTATTAGAATGAACATCCCCTACTATTAAGTTGCCTACTTCAGTTGCAATATAAACTTTATTATGAAGAGGGGCAATCGTTTATTAAATGTCATTAGCTACTTTATGTGAATGCTCGTACTCATGATATTTGAAAATCTTTCCGTCTGTCCGTCCGGTTTAAGCTTGTTGAACTTTCCAATCAACTATTTCATATTCTGTTTTCACACGTTGGGTAAGGTCAAAGGTAATATCAGGCTCAAATCAGTTCTGAATCGGCCGCACCCCTTTAGCTCCACCCTCTATAGCAGTAAAACTATTAAGTTTCCACAGGATTCTTAATATTTCCCACTCTTTCAAAATTTCAATTCATATTTCTTGCCTCTAACAATGCTTTCCATTTGTCATGGTTTGTTGGTTTTGACATAGTGAGAGATTTTACAAATAAAAACCTGGGTACTTTGCTAGCCCTTACCTTAAATTAAAATTTATAAGTCTCTAAAAGGCCTTAAGTAAAAGGGTAAAATTCATACAAATTTTATTTTAAAACCTTCTCCCAACCTTAAAACAAAATAATTAAAAATGTATTTTTTTCTTCTATTTTTTAGAGTCTCATCTTACTCATCCAAAGAACAAAAATCCAATTGAGTTTCCACTCCTGAATCTACATCCTTTCACAAAAGAGGTACATGAATTGAATAATTTAAATTCATCTCAAATCAACAAGAAGCAACCAACCAACTGCTACTTTATCCAATATCACATCATCTCCAATCTACAACCAATTCATTATTACAACAACAGCTAAAGGATGCTAAAAATTATATAAAAGGTAATAATAATCATAATAAATAATCAAAATTATAATTGATATTATTCCACTTATTACAATTACTTTGTCAAAACACCTTTCTTATATCCCACCCTACTCGTTTGTACAAAACTGAAACAGCTACACATTTACATACAAGCATTTAAATAAAAGTCACACTACCCCTTCCACTAGTAAACTAATCAAGCCTCAATCTAAATTTTTATACTTATGTAATTGCTACCTTTAAAAGATAAAAGACACTTCCAAAAATTACAAGTCACACTAGTAGTGTATAACCATTCCAAGATTACAAGTGTTGAATAATTTATTTTTAAAAACATTATTTTTACAACAAGGCACATTACATACCAATTATCATGTCATATAAACTATGGCATCGCTACTTAATATGTAAAATATGATCCATCCCCATCTCTTATACATCAGCTCAGCATAATATAAAATAATCCTTAAAAATAAGCTCAGAAGCCTAAAAAAGTCACCTCTGCCTTAACCATGACTAGCTTCTACTACTACTATTGATAAAATAAAATAAAAACAGTAAAATATAAATTATGTAAATAGCGTAATATAATAATTCTGACTGATCATGTATAAGATGACGGGATACATGGATGCATAACGCATTAGTAAAAAAAAGAAATCATGTAAAAGGTATTTTTTACTGATAGTTGATCGTTTTGTTATTCCAGTTCAAAGTCTTAAATGTATTTTGCCTTAAGTCATGGATGATGATGGAAAGAGATAAAAAAAAATAACAAAAAGAGGATTGGTTTCACCTTTCATTTAGAACATAATCTTATTTCTTGTCCTACTAGTGATGGAACATGAAACATGATGAAGCCGTCGTTTTTGTCCGAAGTAGTTCTTTTGCTAGTGGTAGATCGGGTACATCTGACATATTTCAAAAAATTTGTGTGGTTGGTGGTCCTGCCTGGTCCTCAGTGACTTTTAAAGGCTTTGACTTTTGATACTTTTTATTTTTTACTAATTTGTACATGAATGCTCTTTGCTCTGCCTTCTTGTTACATCATTTCCATTTGAATTGGCTCGTTAAGACTCTTTTATACTTTGGGATGGTATCATCATTATTATTATTAAGTTATGGCGAGCTCATAAATAAAAAGAATCGTTTTTTATACTTGGTTGTACTGCATTTGTAATGAAATAATTGTAACACCACCTACTTATTAATAAGAAACCTGATTTTAGATCCAGATTTTGGACACTGGAGGGAGGGGAAGGAAAGTTGTTTTTGATTTTGTTTCAGAAAAATCAACTGCCAGTCACATATAGAATTTTAATTTTTTAGGATTCAATGTAAACTGGATGATTAAAATGGGAGTGGTAGTGTGAATATTAGCAAAAATATTGTAAGGGAGAGAGAGGGAGGGTGGGAAGCAAATGAGTAGTCAGGAGAAAATACGAAGGGATGGTAATTAATACAGTTGAGGGTTGACTGATAATTCTGACTGATTTTTAATCTAAAAGTAAAAGAATTTTCAGAACTACCTGGGGAAATTTTGCATTTTTCAAAAATCCTTAGCGATTAATCCTGAAGCATTTTTTAATATGAATCTCAAGTGGCCCACTAGATAGAAATTTTACACATGAAAGCTGTAATTGACACAAAGTTTATCAAAAGTACTAAATAAAAATCAGTAATAAATGGCAGGTGTAAAAAAACTTGTGTCACACAATAACACAATAAAAAGCCGACTTCTCTTATTCAACAAGTTACAAGTGTTAGTAATACAATCCACATAATCAACTTACCATTTTATATAACAGCTAAACTTTTTAAATAGGAATGATACATGTGAAAAATGTACATTAAAAATAATTTTTATGATTTTATTTATAAAAAAGCTTGACTAAGGTATTGAATTTCCATAACCTCAAACCTCTCCTGTAAAATTAACATAAAAGAATAATTGTATTCTTTGAAAATCCATACTGTCTAGCTAGTCTGAGAAAAAAGTACTTGTTGTGTTAGTATTCAATAGTAGTAGTATGTGCAGTGGTTGTAGTTAGTCATCTCATAATAATTTTTAACGAATCTTTCAATATGGTATGTTCAATGATTAACAAAAACAAACTCGTAGATAGACGGAGTGAGGTAGATCAAAAAATACCACTGCACTAGGACCAAAACCATGAAAAACCAGAATAAATATTTTAATAATAATAAAGCATTTTTCATGGAATAATAATAATATTATATTTCACTTACTTAAAGCCTTACCTACCTTTCGATATAAAAATTCAAATGAGTACATTTAATCTTCAATTTTGAGTGTAACCTTAAACTCTAGAGATTCCATTATCATCACCGTCATTTAAATTTTAAAAAAGTCCTTACATACTATACAACCTCTGAAACCTTTAGACAAATCTAATACGAGACCAATAAATGGTATCGAATTCTCTGAATCCAGAGTCCTACAAAGTTAACGCTTTTGTTTTTGGTGTTGCATGACATTTAAAAAAATGAATAATTTATTATCGGTTCATCCCTTTTGACTATATAAATATGTAATGTGTAAAATGGAGTGAGTCTTCTAATCTAGTTTAGGTAGTAGTAGTAGAACCTTTTATTTATCACCTGCTCGCAATTTTTTTTAAAACATCTAACATTAATTAGATACATGAATTGGGTGAGACATAAGTATTTATGAAAAATGAGATTGTTTTTTTTAAATGTGATAGCACTGAAAATTTGAAATTAATATTGTACAAAAATGGGTATTTGGCAATGAATTCTGTATGGGGATTATTGATTGAGTTATTTAACAGCAACCCTGAAAGGGCTACTTCAAACAAGTTCAACACTACTCATATACGATAAATTTTATTTATCGTATATGAACACTACTGTAAAGCCCATGTTCAGCAGTCATATCATATATCATAATCGTTGACAATGTCGTTGCATCTCAGTAACCATCAAATTAAAATTAGTTGGCCTACAATATTGGGCGACGTCACAAATATCAAAAATGTAAACGTAAAAAGATAAATTCTTTCCCCTTGGAAAAAACCCTTGATCAATTATGAAGCACCCTGTGCTATACAAAAAAGTAAAAAATCCTAAATTAAAAAAAACATTACTGCAGCTGACTTTTAGTAAATTAGTCTAGGTGCATGACATTGGCATTGCCTTTTTTAGCTAACAAGGTTGCAAACCTCGAGAAAGAGGGATAGACAGGCAGATAGAGATGGAAAAAGTGCAATTTTTTTTGCACAATAATATATTATTATTATTATTACATTATGCCTGCTGCTATTATGCATTGTTATAATTATAATATATGTATGTGAGTGTGTGTATGTATCGTTAAACATTATTATCATCATTAAGTGTACCACACGCTTTCCAAGAAGATGGTTCTTTCTCATTGAAATGTATAGTTTTTAAATGCTTTTTCTTCTAACTTGTTCCAAAAAGCGTAGGTGTCATTTTATTATTATTAGGATGAATGAGACATACGAGAATGCACTATGTACTACTTTGTAATATTACAAGTATTTTAAATTTGTTATAACACGCGTTTTATGTTCGGATAAACTAATAGAAGATATTATGCGGGTTACATATAAGGGTGCCTTATATTTCGATGTTTAAAACTGCTTGGATTTGGCTATATAGGTTTCATACTGGAAGGGGTGTGCAGTTTAAAAAAATGAAACCTAGCCTCTGTAGGAAAACATGAAGTCACAGCAGAAAAGTCTTTTAAGTTTGCAGTAATAGAAATAGATAATGTATAGAAAGCTGTATTGTTCATTAGCATCTGTTTTCTACCAAGAAAGATCATGAGTACATCACGCATTAGACAATTTTCTGGAATTTAAATGCTTTTATGTATACTTCTTAAGTTTAGATGACTAGAAGTTCACTTAATGTGGTTATATATTATTATTATTGTTATACATTTATATCATTACCACACACAACATTGTAAAAAGTAAAAAGTAATGTGTTGAATGACATGCAAAAACACAGGTTAGGTTTACAATTAGTTTTATACTTGTTTTGCTATTAGTAGAACAAAACCGGATACTGGCAAATATACAGGGAGATTTTTAAAGTAGGAAATTCGGGTATTTTGAATTCAATTTTGAGTTGAATTAAAAATATGTAGAATTTCCAAAACTTCCTTAGAAGTATAATTTAAAACTCCAAACTGATTTCAGTTGCTTGAGGGTCAAGTACCAATAAAGGTCTACAAAAAATGATATATATCCCTTCATCAAGTTTTAATTTAATCTAGGGATACCGAATTATGTTTTAAAAAATACATTTAAAAAACGTAAATATACAATGCCCAAAAATACGAACAAAATCTCCATCAATCTTCATGAAACCATATCCAACCCAATTCAACGAAATTTCATTTTTCCCAGTAGCCCATTCCCATGCATATTTCCCAACCCTAACTAACCCTGACAAGTGTAAGGTGTCAAAGGACACGTAACACATGTCCCTATTTCTAAAAACATTTCAAAACTCCCAACTTAAAATGTATATTTTTTTTGAAACCTAATCTCTCTTCATAATACGAGTAATAATGACACCATCCATCCCCCTTTCCTGAAAAATATCCACCACCACCACCCCACCAACAATCCTATTTTTCTAAATAAAAGCCCCCACTCAACTTCCACAATAAACGCCTATCTAACACTATCAACTATACCATCTCGAACTCTTAACATAATCATGTTCCACATAGAAAGGCATATGAGATCATGAGAATAAGAATTCTGTATTCTTCTTTCTCTCAAGAACCTTGAGCATCGCCGCATGACTTCTTTAGAAGATATCCAAAAGTAATCTCTCAAACTAACTCCGATTGGATTGAGAACCCTATGGGGTATATTGGTTGCATTGCTGGAGATTTTAAAATTTAAAATTTTATCGTTGTGTCTGCATTGCCTATGCATGTATGTGTGAAGTAATATGCTTCTTAAGTCTTAAATGAAAAGGGGTAATAATAAATGAGGCTCTCTCTCCAGGGTTGGTGTGAAATCTGGGCGAAACCTCTAATTGTACTCCTTATTTAGATATTAACCATCTTTAGATTCGACCACAACCACCAAATCTACCACACCAGATCTATTATAGAAAAAAGAATTAGTTATGAGTTATGGGACTATTTATAAGAAAAGAAAAACATTACATAGTAATCATATCTATAACTAAAATGCAGGCTGGAAATAGAAAAATGTATTAAAATCTTATTTTAATTTTTTAATAATTTATTATCATTTATTTTTTATTCTTGATAATACGAAATCCCCTAAGATGAATTCTATATTTATTACAAAGCCACCACCACGGACTGTAAAAGGAGGTATATTTTTATTTTGTATAGTAGTGTGGCTTTCCTTCAGTTTTAAAATCCATGACATGAAATTTGTAGCCAGAGAGCCCACTGACGGTGCAAGGGCTATAAAATATGAAATGCATTTAAAATTTTAAAATATGAATATATATATTAGATATAAAGTGAACCTTTAGCCCGTCTTAAATATAGATATCGTTATAATATCTAATACAATTAAAGTCATACTCAATTTTAAAATCTATCTGTTACATCCTACCAGCATGGTTTTAGTTGAGTAGTTGATATTTGATGTTAATCTTGTGTCCTTTTTAAATACGTATTCTTGGAAGTACGTGACTTGAAGATGGTTTCTTGGATTTAGTTTTTTTATTTTTTTGTACGCACTTGATAATAAAACTTAAAGTAAATTTGTACTTTTACACCACTACACAACTAAAATATACCGAAAAGCCTTCTCTCGGTTTTAATATTTAAAAAAAATATTACTATTAAGACTTTTAGTATTGTTGTTGTATTGTAAAACGATAAAAGCCAACCGTTCTACAAGATTCGTTTTTAAAATTTGTTTTTAAATTTTAAACATTTTTTGTACTTTTTTCCTATCGAAGAGGTAAAGACTTTAAAGCATTAAAGTTTAAAAGTAGTCTGAATAGTGTAGTAGTAAAAGGTCATGTCACTCATGTCATTGTAATAAAATGAGCTAAAATCTCTTATGATATTTCTACTAGAAGCCTCGAGTCGCAACCACAAGATAAGTGTTTATTATTACAAAGGATTAGAGTTTTCTCAGGTGTTGGTTTGTGGTTAGTGCATCTTGTTGAGAAACAAAGGTTTGCAGAGTGGAAAAAACTATCTTCATCCTTAATAGGAACAAATGGCCATTAGGATACCTTATAAGTGAACGATATGATATGTAATGATAAATATGTAAATTTTTTTTCAATTTAATGCATAGTTTAGTGAGGATACTGGTGGTAGTACAGTATATTATTTTTCTTAGTAACTATTATGTATCATATACGGAGTAATAATCTGTCCCTGAGGCTTATAAAAGCAACTATTTCAAATAGGACCTTAATGTTCTTGAATTAATCCCGTGTATAAATTGTTTCTTAAAGTTTTTGTTAATCTTGGTGACTAGTGCAACTTAAGATGAGTTTGGAGGTTGGAGAAGGTTGTAAAGCAACTTATGGGTGCTTTTATTGATATGGTTCGAACTATTCTTAGTTTGAATGTTTGTAAGTGTCAATTGCCCCTAGTATATTGTCGACTATATGTCTGGCAAAGCAACCTAAAAGCGTCAACTTGTCTCGAATCTCAGTCTGAGTCACATCTAAAATTGGCAATTCACCCGGAACTTCAATAAAATTAAGACACATTGTTCATGAATGGTCCGTAATTTATAGCATTTTATGATCTTCAGTAGTAGTGTAGTAGTAGTTGTAGTAGTAAGCAAAAGTACAAAATAAAATAGAAGATAAGCTATGTAACAATAGAAAACGGTTAGACTTTTATGAAAAATAGTCCATTGTATTTTCTCATGTCCAGAGATGGGTAGAGAATTTGAACGTGAATACAACCAAAATAACAATACAATTGTAAAATTGCTAAGGGCTTTTCCAATTTCGAACACAATGAAATTTTATCCTTTAGCTGTAACTTTTTCTATCTCTGATGGACATTCTATTAAAGATGATGATGAAGGATTAGAAGTTCAATTGTTGGGAGTTTTAAAGGTTCTTATTGTTTCGTAATATAGTCACACCTTATTCACACCACCACCACCAAAGCATAGGTTTAAATATTATCTAAGAAATAATGATTACACAATGAAAAATCAAAAAAGTACTAACTCATCACTTTATACCCAATAATAATAAAGTAACACTTGCACATGAACTAAATAGGGAATTGTAAAATCAAATTCGGAGGAATAGGAAGCTCAGAAATAATAACAATAATAATAAGAATAAGGATTTCTTAAGAAATTGGTATTGGTGGTGGTAAAGGGCATTGCTTTGAGTTTCTTGAAACCTTTGTGCATCCGAAATGAGTTGACATGAATGGTTGTACTTACAAGTAATATATTGAATAGTCTATGTCATTCTTTGGTTCATAGTTCGGAGGATGCGAGTTAAATGAAAATAATAAGAGAAATAAGGTCGAGCTACAAAACACTCTTTGCGGTTGATGGTGGTGATATACCTTTAAAATAGTTAATGTTAATGAAGGTTTCTTATTTTTAATATAAGCTTGAATTTCAAAAGTTATTAGAAATTGTTAAATATTTTTAACATGCATTATATCATCATATGTAACTTGTACATAATAAGGGCTTCTTTAACCTTTTTTACGCCTGGTTAAATTCCAGCCTTAGCAGGGGTAGTTATTAAAAGAAAATACGGCTATATCCAACTACTCATTGAAGACACTGACAATTCCAAGGTAGTAGTGCCAGTTGGTTCTTTATTTTGTTATTTCCTTGAAGAAAATAGGACCACTAACTAACTACTACTAGTTGTAAAAGTACTTCAGCTATAAAAATAATAAAAATATACAAAACACCAAGATCCGAGTCAGTTGGGGGTCTTTTGAAAATTTAAAAAAGGGATTGGGATACATACATTCAAAACATGCTTACACCATGCATGGTGTTATTATTATTATTATTATGAAGTATAAGATTAAAGCTTGAAGTTTGAAATGAAATAAAGCTGAGAAAGCAAGAGAGAGTAAAAAAAACTACCCATAACTTTTAAAAACTGCCATTCTTATTTCCTTTTCAGAATAAGTTTCAACTTCAACCTTGTCAAAGGTTCAAATTGTGTTCAAAAATCTTTTTTTTTAAATACCTTCAAAAGAAAGCTTATTTTCTTAAAGAGTATAAACACTTATTAAACTTGGTGTATAGCAAGTATCTAATAAAATTTATGTGTTTCCTATTCAATGTTTTTATGGGTAGAGGTGTAGTAGAATAGAGGGTGTAAGACGGTATTACATGCTTCAAAAATAAGAAAAAACATAATAGGAAAGAAATCAGGACCACTTCGGGTTTTACTTCACGCTTCACACTGTGTGAATTTTTCATTTGAGCCTTCACAGTGCCGTGTCCTTTTTCCCATTTGCTATGCTATGATGATATTTTTTCATTATTTTATTTTATGTCCAGCTAAGAAGAAATGAAAAGTATTAAAAAATGTTAAAGAAATATAATAAAACGATACTATTTCATGTATCATTCTTGAGCTATTGAGGTGTTGGGATTATTATTGGTTTCTCTATTGCTGCATTGCTATTGTGTAGAGAATCCATTCTAAATTTCTTATATAATATGGAAAAATGCTAAGAAATGAATCTGTACAGTTGGCTATACTAGTAGTAATCACTTGGCATTTTCTTCAAGATAAGACTTTCAGACCAGATGGAGGAAAAAGTTTTGAAAAGGATGAGGATGAATAGGTTCCTTTCAAATTTTATATTTATACCCAATCCATTCTTCCAACTGAAGTTTATTATTATTAGTAATGCTTGGAAACTGACACGGCGGTATGGTATGGATGGGTCGGGTTCACATCAAGTGTTATTTCTTAAAAAGCTTAAAATGTAAATTTGAACTGGTAGTGGTTTGTTAAGCGACCATTATTGTATACACGTTGTAAATATGGTATTGAAAATATAAAAGTAAAATATGCTCCAGGATCCTTTTTCATATTATTCATGTAGAATGCATAATACAAGGTGTTTCGATGAAAAAGGTTCCTTGGAGAGGGAGGGGCTTTAAAATTTTAGAAATACAAAGAAAAAGTAAAGTGTAAGTATGGGATCAATTTCCAAGCGTGAAAATCACTTATTCAACACTTTTAGTTTAGTAGTGAGATTTCGTTAAAGGTTTTTTCAGCAGGAACCACCCCCATCATTGGTATAACTTGGTTAAGTAACAAGGAGAAAGAATATCATTGCTATCACCCAAATCCCCTTACTTCCTACTAGTTTAGGTTACACATTTAAAGTACACAAGTAGTTTGTACTTATTATTATTACATGAGAGATGAGATATTTTTTGTATATTATTAGAGGGTGGTATTGCATTATTTGTAAAGTGGGGGTAGTGATGGTGTTATTATTATTAGTTTTAGTAGTTGTAGTTGTAGTAGTCAAGTTGTCTCTCTGATTCCGTCTTAACAGTCAGTATAAAATACCATATCAAAGTAAAAACTAGCCAGCTTGTCTGTGACGATTTTTATAATATTTGATACTAAAGTTCTTAGCTAGTTAGTGAGTAGTGGTGGTAGTTGGTAATAGGGGTGGCAATAGTGGAAACAAGTTTAGTATAACATAACACTTTGAGGTAACCTCTTGTGACATGACATGAGTGAGCATTGATCATAATGTAAATGGACGGATTACATGTATAAATGTCCAGGAGTTCTCACGTCCAAGTGCCAGATGCACGGGAACTTTCTTCCAGTTAGCATCACCTCTGATAACTACTTATACGAGTAGTAGTAGTAGCAGTGGTAGCTGTAATCAGTTATCACTTGTAAGTTCTAATCTGAAAGATTACTTGTAAAACCACTTACAAGTGATTCTGGAGTGTGTTAGGAAAATTATTTTAACAAGTGTTAATATGAGGGGTAATTTGATAATAATATTATTAAATTGGGAAATTGAGACTTTTAAGGAATTAGAGTTTTGACTAATGATTAAATAAGTGGAATTGAGTTTTTGTTGGAAAACTTTAAATGTTTTGAAACTTAAAGTTTTTAACATTTTCTTTTAAATTTCTCCAGATAAGAGAAAAAGGAATTATTCTGAAGACAAGTGCAGCTATATGATAACACAAGTACAAGTGACGGGGATCTGAAGATTTTTAATGAAATAAAAGATAATTTTAAGATGCAGCTAAAATGAAAAGAAAAACGGAATGAAATAAGCTTAAAACGAAAGGAAGGATAAACCGATACACAAGGACTGATGAAATAAGAACGGACTGATGATTTAGTTAAGAACTAAGATATACCAACAATATTTCATGAAAAACTCCATCCAGAAGACCAATCTATGCAAATAATAATATTGAGATTATAAAGATTACTCTCTTAAAAGTATAAATACGAAACCTCAAGCTTCAAGAAGTCCAAGATGAGATTATTGTAACCAGAAGTGATTAAACTAAATATACTTGAAAAAATAATTTGGATAGCTTACTGTCGATTTAAGTTTAAAGACTAATTAACTCTACTACGAATATAAGGAATCGACATGGAGATTGAATTGCCAAAGTTAAAGTGTTATTGCCACCACCACTGCCCTTCAGATGCACAAAATTCCAAGTGTGAAGTGGACATTGGTGGCAAGTGTTTCGCTGCTGTGGAAGAGACATTTAATCCCGATACGGGATTTTTAGAGCCGGAATATAGTTACGGGTGTTTTGCACCCGGGGACCCTACCTTCCTCCAGTGTAAAGGACACTTGGTAGATCATAACATCCCTTTAAGTATAACTTGTTGTGATAACGAGAATTTGTGCAATGAACGTCTTAGGCCTATGTACAAAGTAAGTGATGAATAGTTTTTTGATCATTTTAAAAACTTTACATTATAAAGCATTATGTTCAAAAACCTTTATGGAGGTTGTAGTTATAGCTCTCCTTGTATTTAACCTGGATTTTAGAAATGATAATTAAGCATTTCGATTAGAAATTCACAAACTTTGTTAATATAAGCAAGATGCAATGGTTATTAACATCTTCAAAAACTTTGTTTAAAACTTATAATTTTTTAGTTGATTTCAAAAGAAAGACATCTAATAGCAAGAGAAATAACTTTTAAATTTCAAAATCAATAGTAATGTAGGTTTCAAAAACTGTGGCCCAGTATTTAAAATATTTTATTAAAGAAATCAGTATCAAAAAGCAAAAATATTTTTATCCGTCAACTTAAAGTTTAGTTAAGAACCTGGAGTAAAAATCTGGAATTGTGATTAGAAATTTCGAATAACTTTCTATTAATTTTACTGAACAAGATTTTGATTTTTTAAAGGGGTTTTGCATGAAGCAATGTTTCCAGGTTCATATTGTACTATTATGCAGTTTCATTAGATAATTAAATACATCTAGAATCTTTAGAAGTACTGAAATTGATTATCGTGTTAAATAAAATTTCATAAGATGTATTAATAAAAATTAATTTTTTGAAATGTTTCCAGCCAACTAATGTAAGCGACCATTTCACACCATACAACCCACCAGCAGATTATTTCCTTCTGCAATTGCTCTTAGCAGCCGTATTTTCATTACTATTACTTACCTTCCTCATCGTATTGTACATGGTTTGTAGGTAAGTGTTTTCTTAAAATTAAAAAGTGTGTTTCATTTTGACAGACAAGTAATGATGCAAAACAAAATTGAAAAACTAAACTAATTCCACGTATTTCTTAACTATTTTATCCTTACAGATATAGATCAAAGGAAAAAAAGAGTCAAAAATACCTCAACGAATCGGATAGCAGTAATAAGTCATTTTTATTGAATCCGAAGGACACTTTCCTAAGTCTTGATTCCTCCGGGTCGGGATCAGGCATGCCTCTTCTTGTAAGTCTGAGAAAAGATACTTTGTAAAATTTAGAACCTTTTGCTTGCTCTATTGGCGATCAATCATTCATTGACATGTACGTGTCATTCTGTCTTTTGCAAATTTATGAACAAAAATTGAGTATGAAGATGGATGAGGTTACCCTTCAGACAAATATTTACCTAAATAAATCAAATACAAACCTATATATAAAGACCATGTTGAAATATCGTTGCTGCATCGATGGCCAATAATCGTGGTAGTTTTAGTATGTATATTCGTAGTAACCCTTTTTATTAATCCCTTTCATTTGACCTGACAGGTACAAAGGACAATCGGAAGACAGATTAACCTCAGACAACGAATAGGAAAGGGCCGTTATGGTGAAGTGTACCTTGCGGAATGGAAAGGCACATTTGTCGCCGTGAAATCTATTAATTCCTCTGAAGAAGAATCATGGTGGAGGGAGCAAACAATTTACAAGTTAGCTTTGATGAAACATCCGAACATCTTAGAATCCATGGCTTGGGATATTAGGTCAAAGGATAACATTACTCAGATGATTATCGTCACAGATTACCATTCAAGGGGCTCTTTATATGATTATCTTCAGTGTCATACACTTTCAGAAGGTATGAAAGAAAACATTGTAGAAAAATTATTAATTGTGAAAAAAACTTAAAAATCTATTTTTTTTTAAATTTTAGACCAAACACTAGACCTAGTCTTATCAGCGGTGTCAGGGGTGTGCCATATTCACATGGAAGTCGAAGGCAAACCCTACAAACCAGGAATCGCTCACAGGGACTTGAAGAGCAAAAATATCTTGGTTAAACATAATGGGGAAGCATGTATAGCTGACTTTGGCTTGGCTGTTTGCTCCGTAAGGTAAGAAAAAACCCCGGTTTTGAAAAAAATACCAAAATTTTGAAAGTCAGAATTCATAGTTAAAAAATAAACTTCAATTTATAAAAGAGAGTCTTAGTTTTTTTATCGAAAAAAATTATAGGCTCGAAATAACTTCTTGCAAATAAAACAAAGGAGAAGTCTTTACCATAATATGTAACTAAATGCATTTTTAATATCCCAATATGAAACCTTAAGCTCGGTTAGAAGATAAGCACGAACCAAGAATAAAATCATATCTAAAGTGGTGACAAGTTTAGTACTTTAAGGTCTTATTTATTGCTCTTTCTCCTCACTTAGCCAGTTACATAAAGAATGTCTATTCAATTGTCTTAAAAATATACTTATTTTTTATAAAGTTGATATTTTACATGCGCTAATTTAATTTATACATAATGTTAATTGCACTTTTTTCCAGTGGTGAGAAAGGAGTTGACATCGTACCAAATAATGTAAAACAAGGAACAAGACGTTACATGCCCCCTGAGGTATTAGATGACACAATGAAACCCCAATGGTTTGATGCATATAAGCAAGCGGATATGTATTCCTTTGCTCTCGTCTTATGGGAGATTGGTCGAAGGTTCGTAAAAAATTTATTTTTTTAGCTGACATATTTATTTTTATGATAAGATTAGTTTACATCCAAACTCAACACGAACTACACATAAGACTCTATAGAGACACCCGATAGGGTCAAAGTGGTTGAAAACAATTTTTATTGTTATTTTATTGAGCTAAAAAAAGTAGTTGAGTCTGAGTAAGTATGTAAGGAGATATAATATTATATCTGTTACATAAAATAGAACAGAAATTTGCTGACTAACTTAAGCAAGCAATATTTATTGCTTTGTTTCTATTAACTATGCAAATATTTGAGAATTTAGAATGAAAACCGATATGATACTTATAATGAACGAGGTCGTGATAAATTATTCCGTTCAAAATAATTTTTGAAAATATAAGGGAAATTTTATGCCTGATAATTTTTAAATTAGATGTGCGACGGATGCTGGGAATGACAAGTACGAATGTGAAGACTATGATGTCCCATACAACAGTTGGGTACCTGCCGACCCCTCGTTCGAAGATATGAAAAAGATCGTTTGTGACGATGGGAGTCGACCGGAAATTCCATTGAGGTGGAATAAATCCAAGGTATGTTTTGATACTCGAAATCTTGACCTCATTTTTCTATCTTATTTCTCTTTCATTTGGAGTTGACCTGATGAACTTTAAAAACAATAAAAATGATGCCTAATTTTTTAATTTGTTTTTATCTCCAGTTTTTACGAGAATTAGCGAAGATAATCAAAGAATGTTGGCACAGATCTCCGCAAGTGAGGCTAACATCTTTAAGAGTAAAGAAGACCCTTACAGAGTTCAGAGATTATCAAGCCCGGTCAAATTTAGAAATCGTTTAAGATTCTAAAACGAAGGGTCAACCAGAACAAAATAAAAAAAACAATCGTTGGAAACTCCATCCTGGTGTATTCAATTAAACTTCACGTAACAAGAGAGATTAAATTAATTAATAAAAACATAACAATAATATCCTACCCTTATTTACTCTGTCCAGCCAGTCATCATCTTCATGAAAAAATAATCAAGAAAAAAATAAGCCTTGTAACTATGTCTATCTCTACTCTATCTAACTAATACTACTACTACAATTACAATGGAGCATAGGTCATCCCCATGACTATGACCTTTGATATAATGGATGACCTAAGTAGAAAAAACTTTTCATGCACTTGATACTCTTATGCACCTTCAATAAGAAAAAAAACTAATGCACCAACCACAACCACCACCAACCAACTCTACAACGAACTTTTACCTACCCACCGGGGGGTTGTGCTTATGAATATTTAATAGAAATATTTACAAAAATATTTACCAACGAAGAATGAAACACTGAGCAATTCAAAAACTTGAATAATTCCAGCAAAATAAAATCCCTTATTTATATGTTAAAGAGAAATGTTTAAAAAGAATTTCAAAATATTTATGCAGCTTTTTATCATAAGTTTTATTATTTTATCATTTATAATTAAAAAAGTTATACTTTACTTTCAACAACTGTTTATGAACATTTGAACTGTGACCTTGTGCCATGCCATAGTAGTTATTAATTTATATTGT
Organism: Isotoma decorata; assembly: GCA_034698605.1. Lineage (NCBI taxonomy): Eukaryota > Metazoa > Arthropoda > Collembola > Entomobryomorpha > Isotomidae > Isotoma > Isotoma decorata. The sequence continues at coordinate 25,912 of JAQGBU010000151.1, forward strand.
GTAATCGTCTCGTATTTTAAAATTTTAATTTTAAAATTAAACACTGGCATGTTGCATAATGTCCATTGTCCATAGTAGAAGTATATAAGCGTTATAAAATTGTTTATAATTTATTTAAAATCGTCTTTACGTGTTGAAACTACTTAACTGTAATATGCAAATCGGCCTACATGCTCTCTTTTATTAGATTTTAGGAATTGAAATATAACATCGAAAACCGTACACATAAATTATATAGTTCGCTAATTAGAAGTTTTAGAGTTTAGACGAAAAGACACTCAGGTTCGTAGTCAATTTTACCTTTTACGAGTTTTTTTTGTGACTGTTGTATTGTATTACATGAATAATTACCAAGTTTTTTTGAAATATTCAATGCTTATTTATTAATTGTTAGAAACTTTATTAAATAAATGTTACATTATACAACGAAGATTTTTAAAGTGAATATGTTCCGTCGTGCCATATATATTATGAAAATTATTGTAACTCCAATACAATTACTTTTTAATTATTCGAACTTATTTTACTTACCTTTAAACTCTTTTAAACGGATGATGCATCATTTACCAATATTTCTTAGAGGTAGGGTTAGTTAAAGTAAGGGTTAACTTGACCTCTGACCTTTCTATATGAATTTGATTCCAAAATACTTAAAATATAGGTCTTCATACCTCTATTGAACATTAGTCAAGATCAGTAGTAAAAACTTAAATTAATCAACTCTCTCTCTCTCGTACTAGTTAGTGCAGCTAGTAAAGCTAACCACCTAGGTATCTACTTTCTACTTATTTTACCCTATATTTATAATAATGCTTTATGCAAACAATTTTAATACGCTTTTGTCCTGTTGTTTTTATGCCATGTTATGATGTTACATTATATAACTGGACAACTAATAATATTATTAATGTAATCTTTATATGCAAAAACTTGCAAAAACTCTACCAATCAAAGGCAGCTCTTCAGTATTGTTTCAATTTATACATTACCTTTAACTATATAATATATTAACAGCTTAACACTTTAGTAGAGCTATAGTAGGAATTCATTGTAAAAGAACCGTGTGTAGAATCATCGTTCATGAAGTAAATTATTAAGTGTTAAACTTTAAGCAAAACTATACGAATAATATGGAGCAAGTCTAAATGCTTTTGTAAGAGTGTTATAATATGCCAATGAAAATAATAATAATAACGCTGTAAGTCATTGTTGTGTACGATTTCCATTCACTGATTTTTATTGTAAAGAAACCGCATCGCATCAATAATGAAAGTAGGAGAAAAAGTAGCAGTTAAGTAGTATTCTGTATAAAGTAAAAGCAATCAATCAATATTCTGTAATGCTTTAACAATATTAGATTACTTTGTAGTGCTACTACTTTACGTGAACAAATCAATTATTATTATTTACGTTAGTCAAAGTATATATATATTATGCCTATTATTATTATAATTAATTAATTACGTAATTAATTGTTGTTTGATGATGTTAAATATGTACCGTGTGTTTGTAGCACAACAAGAGAGCTTCGAAAAAAATAAACTCGTACACTCGTACTACTACAAATCGTAGAAATCAAAATCAATGTAAAAAAACCTAATCTAAATGAAAAAAAGACGGGGATAAGGCGAAATGCGGAATCTACATTACATGTTAAATTACTAAATTAATTACAAGTAGTCTACACGACTGATTAACTTATTTGCAAATGGACTTTAAACATTTCTCTGTGAAAGGTTAACTAACTTACGCGTAAATTAAGTTAATTGCTAAATGAGATACTGAAGTTGATTGTTGAAAACGCTCAAAGAAGAAATTCACTATACAAAAGGAGGCTTTAAATTTTGTGAGCATATATAGGTACTTAAAAAATCGAAATGCTCGGAATTAAATGAAAATTGAAAAAGTGCCATTAAGCTGCCATTAGTCCGCTCAATGCATGGGGCTGCGATTAGGAGTCAACTCAAGAAAAACACGTATTTGAAGTTTATTAATTAGACAAATTACTGAATTATTAGTAACAAAGGAAGTATTACGTTTTTTATAACACAGCGCAAGGGAAACTAACATGGAGTTTAGGCGGACTGGGAAATTTAAGGCAAAAATAAATACTGATGAACAGCCTGGGAAACAGGAAGTGACAAATCAGTTTATATTAGTCCAATAATTTCTAATATTTGGCTTTTCTTAACTATTACAATTATTATTATTGATAATATTTAAACTGCATCGGCTATTTGAACTTCAACTGTAACCTTTACACATTGAACTAGAGATATTATCATCATCAGAATTACACAAACTACTTTCTAAATATCAGTAAAACTGATAAATTAGAAACTCATTAATGTTTAAGATATTGCGACGTTACATTACATCATTACTTCGAAACTAATAATCTCCTTCGATTCGATTAAAAGGAGATAATCTGCATATTTAGGGTAAGTACGATAGGGTTTTTATATCCACAACTACTGTAATTCATATTTGCTATCAGAGATGGATGCAGATCCATACATGTTCCAGGGTAGGCAGGATTCTAAATGCTTATATTATTGGCGTATTTCAAAAGCAGTAGATTATTATAAAACTGTCACAGAATGCTGCAATCCATCCGCACAATATTTACTTCGATTTCTACTGTGACAGATACAATTCTACGAATACGGCTGCATTCGCTGCAGCAACTTTTTGGAAGGCCTTTGTCTTTCGAACGTCTTCTTTATTGCTAGAATAAGAAATAACAGAAAAATTTACATTATTTTTTCATAACGTATAATGTGCTAGCCGCCCGGATTAGAATCGCCTGGGTATTTCATACTTGGAAGTTGGAACTAGGTAGTTCGAGCTTTTTCAAAAGAGTAATTTCGAGTTTGCCAAAATTTGAAGAAAACTAGAGTGTCGGCACCTTTTGCTTAAAGGTAGCTTTCATACGCAGTATGATGAAGGACTTATTTGGACGAATTTAAAAAGACTAGTAATAATCAACGTGCAAATAGCACTTTTTTAACCCATTACTGGCATGACAGGGAAGTAATTTAGAGGGGATTCTAATCAGGCCAAGGCAGTAGCTTTGCTACATTTTGTATTTAAATCAAACTTTCCCAACTAACCGATTAATAAAATCAATAACTTTCGGTTTCAATGTAGTTGCATTGTATAGATGTGCCATCAGAAGAACTTCCGCAGCGTTTTCAACAGTGAGATTTTCAGCAATTGCGTACTCACAATCTTCTTTGAGACCAGATAAATCGTACTTCTCAGCGATTTGCAAGAGATCTGGAGCTCGGTCATTCAGTGTTTCCACCTGACCTGTGTACATATACTCCAGCATACCTTCCACGGTATCTTCCTCGAAATCCGGAATTTCAACTGTGTTCATTGTTGCTTCAACCATCTGAGATGCAAACATCGCTAAAAATACTTTGCTGCGAGCTGGAAGAAAAAATCACGTTTACAATCAGTCATACTCATACACCACATCGAAAACACATTCAGCCACATGGTGACCTTAAAGCTTAAGAAAAAACACAAAACTAAAATAATCACCAGCTAGGATGGCCTTATGTGCCATGAATGTCTTGTGGGCGGTACACAATCCAATATCCGCAAAGTCAGATGACATTCGAAGGGTGCCCAGATCTCGAGAAAGTCGGTCTTTCTGTCGTTGACTTCTATCGTCTTCCAACAAATTCGTTGAAGCAGCTCCGCCATTTCCAGTTTTATGTTTTACTTCACCTTCAATCCAAACTCGGCAGTGAATTTTCAGCGTATCTTCTTCCAAAAGTCTTCGAGTTGGAGCACTCAAATCAGAAGCCAGAATGAACTTATCATATCCCCATACACTGCACTTTTTGAACTCACATACATTCATCGTTGCACTTCCTGAAAAACCATAAAGGTTTAAACCCATTTAATTTACCATATGTGTTCACTACATAAACTATAAAAGCTACGCTGTTGTAGTGTCTATAATCAGTACCTGCTTGTTTGCCTGGCCGGCCATCGCTGTCTAACAAGCTGATCTGAAATCGTACTTTCAACTTGCGCGTGGATGAATTATCCCCATCGCCAAACCCAGTAAGAATTAAATGAACAGCAAAGAATTCCTGTTCTTCAGATTTCTTTTTTGGACTCATTTTTAATTGCCTGTTGGAGTTGAAAACAAATGTTCCTTAATCTCTCGCAGAAATCTTAAACCCTGGCTGGTAGTCCTCATGAATCTCTGGAAATCGAGTTTTACGGTATATACACACGAGTGAGACAGAAGTTTTTCTTACCATTGATGTGCGCTTTTGGGTCCTCCACGAAAAATGGGAGATTTCACTTCTTCAGCACTGCTAAACGCTGAGTATCCTTTGAGACTCCATAAAAAGGCAAAAGACTCTTGCTCAATCTAATTTAAAAAAAATAAAACTTAGCAAGACTAAAAAACGTTTTTTATTTGTTAACAATGACCTTCTTATTATAACATAAAAGTAAACCTATACCTCAGTGGCCGCCCAAGCTTCAACACTTTCTGGTCCATAAGTCATACACTTGCGCTTATTGCCTACACTTGGCCCTGCATTTGCACCAGCATTTCTAGATACATTGAGTTCAGCTGCAGCGCGATGCAAGCCCCCACGGTGCTCTTCTCGTCCAGCCATATCTACTACAACGACTCCTGGAACAATATTACCACCGGCGTCTCGTCTTGGTCGTCCAAGGATATTGTTAATATTGTTTAATAGTAACTCTCGGTTTCGCTCTCGATCTCGAATTCTTTGATCACGATCGTTAGCATTAGCGTTTCCGTTTCCAGCGTTAGCGTTAGCGGCGTTCCGAGCGCTGAATAAAATTAATAGATAACGATAACGATTAAAAGATTCCTCCATTTTCATAGATGACTGGAATTATTCTGCATCTGGAATGTCACGGAAACTCCCAATAAACACACACACGACATTTCCTCGAAACAGAAACTCAGAAAAGGACTATTGCTAGATAAGTTAATTAAAGAAAGCGTAATTTACAACTAAAAAGCTTAACTAAAAAGTTTTGTTACTAATGAAATCTATACTGGTCCACCTTCACATTTATTATTAACAGAAAGGATTCCCTGGCCAAAGTCTATTTGTAATACAAAGCAGCTAAACGCATGAACGCTAAGCAAGGGAAATTTTAACAGCCGTTTCATATTTTTGGTACAGTAATCGACGTACGACATTCGCAAAGCAAAACTTAACAAAACTACATTAGAAACATGACTTAAAATCTGACTTCCACACAAAGACAACTATTCAGCACCTGCTTGCGAAGGTGGATTGGTTCCTGGAGCACAGACTAGTAAGATACCCTGTCTTAAAACTGATAGGTCGTATTGGCCCAGGAAAGTACAACAGTACGTAATAAAAATTTAAATTTGTAGGATTCCTCAGCATAAATTTCTAACCAATGACCTCTGGCCACTTCAGGGTAGCGAATAACTAATTATCATGCAAAAAAAGTAAGTATAGAATAGGTTACTTTTGTAGCAACCTATGACCTAAACAATAACTTGAGATTTCAAGATTTCTATTCGAAAATTGAAAAATAAAATATAGGCAGCAGCGATTCGTCCCATTTGACTAGCTAGTGGTATGGGACGCTTGGTCATTAAATCTATTAATATCCTGAACACGAAAAAACACCTTATAAGTAAAACATTCTCGATGGAAAACCTCTAACTGAACTGAACTTATTGAACCAATTCACAATTACTAAAATATAGTGCCTATAAACGTTGCATGCAAACAACAGATCGCAAACAAGTATTAGACTACTACAAAATGAACAACACTCAAATAACTTGTGAAAATACACAGTTAAAATTTAAAATCTACCTCATGACTTCCCAAAAAGTTCCACCAGCTGGGTTTTAAACTAATATTTTTAAAGTTTTCGTCGGAAACTGAGCTTGTAAAAAGCATTGATTAACTTTTGTCTGTCCTTTTTATTCAGATCGGATGGCTTTTTATAATTGATGGCTTGCAGGGGATGAACCTTTTAACCCAGAAGAAAGAATTTTAGACTAATTAATAATAATATATCTACAAATCATAGGTTAGGTTTAGTTTAGTTTATGTCTAGACACCAAAACAACAATTATACACTACAGTAAACAAGTAAATGAATTAAAATAATACTTTATCACAAATACGATTTGTACAATGCGCAATGTATGTCGAATAGAAACAATGAAACGATGAAAAGAATGGATGGACAAATATACTATAATATTCACACTGTAATGTGCAGGGACTAGGGACCTAGGGTAGGTAGAATAACCCGATGTGCTGTTGTAGCACAAAACTTTACAACAATTTGAGATTCAGATTCAACTTGACATGATTCAAGGAAATCTTAAAGGTCGCCGTATCACATCTCTTACATCTCCGATTGGATGAATACAGTGTAAAGATAAGAACATGGCTTATATTCTTATATTCGTATTTCATTAGATGAATGAACACAGTAGACAGTACAAATATAGAATGTTAATCTTATTACCTGTCGAAGTCTCCAAGTCGATTATTAAGATAAAAGCCAAGTCACAAGTACAACAGGAGAGTACTCCTCAAAACAATGGTAGTTAGGAGTAGGATTGAAATAACAGAACCCAGCATAATATGGAATGCAATCCTATATCGACTTTAATAAAGGTGTTACAATTACAAGTAAAAATGTGCTTGGGCATTGGGTGACCGATTGGTCAAGTAATATTTTAGGTCCGTTCGTAGACAATATTATGTTATTATTATTATGTATTATCATAATATTATGTATATTATCTTCATTCAATGTCTTATCCTTATCGCTAAAGAATAAAGACTCTGACTAATAATGGTTGCAATTCACATGCAGAAGCAAAAATATTAATACGTACTGAACTGAAGATTGAAGATAAGTGCCTTTGCATACTTGTGTATTAACATTAATGCTTAGAATTGGAATTTAAAACACAATGATGGCCTCATAGCCTTGTATTTACTCGTAGACTCGTGTATTTAACATATGAACATGGGTCGTCAATCGTCATTCAACGTACAACTTACTTGAACTACATGATACAAGTTAAGTATGAATGATGAAGTCCAAAAGTATTACACAACGAAAAATGTGAAATGATGAACTAAGACATGGACATGATGAGATTACCTGGACTGCACCTGGACCTGGACTATCAACTATGGGGAAAACATTTCACTTTCTACTTTCGAAGTGTTGAAACCTAACCTAACGATACTAACTAACAGTGAACAGAACAATTTAAAAGTCCGTTTTCGTTCATTTTAAATGGGAAATTATACCGATTTGAAATTTGAAAGCTAATTAATTATTCATGATTAATGTTTTCATTTTTCAGTCTTTAACAGGGATTATATGTGATATGGATTACAGATTATATCCTTTCACCTTTCCTTTGTTATGTGTCATGTGTTATCCTGCGAATAAATCGTAGCTGACGGTGTGTACATTTGATGTCGTCAGTCGTAGAGGTTCAATATTGAAGCTAGGTGTGCACTGCACTGCATACTGTGTACTGTCAACTGTCATGTCATCATCAGTCAATCAGGCTGTGGACTGTGGGCTGTGTTCTGTTTTGCGTCTTTTGGTGCTAGACTTAGACTCCCTCAATATTGAAGACCTCCATCAAAAGTACCATCATTGATCATGCACAATCAACAATGACTGCAGTCATTTATCAGCAGTTTACTTCGTAAATCGTACTTGACAACTTGACGACAGTGAAAGAGTGACAGTTGACAGTTGTCAGTAATACACAGCAATACATAAATAAATACATAAAACATAATACATGAACACATAGATTTGACTTCAGACTTACGTTTGTACGTTTTACGTGGTTTCTTATGCCCAAACACCTAAATAGTCTTCTGTTGCGGTGTACTCTTGGCAACTGTGAACTGGAACTGCCAAAAACCGAGGTCAAACGTCTAACGTCAAACGTGCAAGGCACAACGGTGAAGGGTGAAGTGAAGGGAGACAATTGACAATCAATGATGTTGAATGTTGAATGTGTATCAATTGCAATGTTGAATGTAAGTCAAGTGATTGCAAATGTAATGTGCAATGCTGAATGTCAATGTCAAATGTTCAATGAACGAGGGATTGGTCGCAAGGTTCAAGGTCCTACCTCTGTCTGACCACGCAACAGTGAACATGGAACACAATGCAATACGCAAATGGTTGATGGTAAATTGATGGTAAGAGGCGATGATGAGGATGGTGTAAGTGTGGTCAAAGGTCCGAGAAAATTCTAAACAAAAAAAGGATCTAATTTCAAAATCACAAAAGGCACTCACAAATATTTTTTTTCAAAACCCCAAAAAGTGCATTTACAATGCACATCACTTTACACAATACTTTCTCCCACAATATAATTGTACAAGAGCCAACTAACTACAAACTATAAACGTTTCTTTGTTTTAAACAGTTTAATATTTGATATTATTATTATGTACTTAATATTTTGTATTTAGGTGGATGGAGAGTGAGAAAGCTTTGATCCTTTTGGTTGGATCCTGGAAACATATATAAACATCTAGTTTAAACTAAAGTGCACGAATTTATGAAACATTCTCATGTGCTTATTCAGGCGGCATCAACTCCTCAAAATACTTTTTAAAGACTTCATTATAGACCGACATAACATGAAGGCATGAAGGAAACACTGTGTACTCTGTGTGTGCACTACTGCTAAAAGAGATAAGTAAAATTCTGCGAATATTGTACCAATTTATTCAGTGAGATTCAGATAAAACTACGCAACGGAACGTTTGAGAATAAGAAGTCTCACTAGTCTCATAGCACAACAGCTCTTAAGTAAGGTCAAAGGTATTGAAAGTTTTATACTAAAACGTATCTTTAGTTACTTGTTCATACTTACTACATACATTAGATACAATATTGTAACCTTCCTATACATACATGCTAAAGATAAGTCGAATAATTGAAAATTTAGATACCAAACAAAAGTTGAAAGTAATATCGAAATGCCAATACCCCATAAAAATATAATAGTATTCTGTTTTCTATTCAACAACTATTCATTCACCGACTTTCGAACTGCAACAAGCACCTCACACCTGCCTTGCTGTTTACTAGACAATGCGATCGTCTGTATCCTTACAGAATACAGACGATAGTAAAACCTACTTGCGCGTTTGCCTGCTCAAGTGGGAAAGTTATGAGGGAATTCCTGTATCAAAAAGTTGCTTTAACATGTTTTATAAGGACGTTGCGTGTACTGTGTATGTATTGGTGTATATAATGTTTTTTACTTAGAACTCTTAGAACTAACCCTGAGAGAGAGAAAGGAATTGCGTGCTTAACAAATAATTGGTTGGGGTTTAGGAAGCAGGCCTGCTTTCCGAAGAACTGTTGACAGGGTGGGAACTTTGCCGTATTCTAACCTAACCTAACCTAACTTAAAAGAACCTAATCCACACTTAAAACCTACAGGATTAGGTTAGATTCAATTTAAAAGGTTAGGTTAGGTTAGCATAGGCTTAAGTAGAGCAGGCCTGCTTCCTACACCCCAACCGTAACTTAAAAATTAGATCTTGCAAAAACAGAAGTAACAGCAAACTGTTTCTTATTTCTACAATTATTAATATTAACAAAAAATGAATGAGGCCGTAGACTCCTAATTATTTCAGAACAAGATCCAATCTTTCAACTCAGCTAATGCTTTTGGATGTATTACATATTATACTTTAAATGGAATTAAAAAACCTGGTAGGGGCTTCGAAACCTATATTTCCAGAGAGGACATATAATATTTAAAAGTAGTGGCTTACATCATTTGTAAAACTTTCCTGTGCAACTTGATTTAGCCCGAGCCTAGGCATATATTTATATTTCTTATAGGTTACGAAAAATTAAATTTAGCTTCAGATTTCATGTACCAAATTTGACCTTTTTGGTTGACTTTGAAAAACCGGTTGGGGTTACCCTGTGAGGTCATTCAAATCCCAAAAAATGAGATTTGGCTTAACATTTCATGTGAATTAGCTGTTTGTAGCCCCCATGCCAAATTTCAGCTTTCTAACTTGAATTTCTAAAACCAGTGGGGGTCACCCTGTTGGGTCATTCAAACCACAAAAAATGAAATTTGGGTTAGGATTTCATTTATATTTGCTATTTGTAGCCCCCATGCCAAATTTCAGCTTTTTATGACCATTTTCAAAAAAGGGCGAACATGACCGGTGGGGGTTTTGGCCCACCCACGGACCAAATACTTGTGACACTTGGCCCATCTTCGAACTCGGTTCCTGATTTGGTGAAATACAGGTGTGGTCAAATTTTCATCCAAATCGGTTCATGCAGTCTTGAGTTATCGTCAGACAGACAGACAGACCGACAGACAGACAGACAGACCGACAGACAGACAGACAGACAGACATACCGGGTACATAAGCCCTAGGCTCGGGCTAAAAACTCGAATATTAATCGATCTGTACTTCTCCGAACGAAGTATTAATGCCCGTGTGGCCGGTCAAAAGGTCGAATCAGGAATTTCGAAAAAAAACGTCGAAATAAAAACTACCCAAAAGAAAAGTTTTATGAAAATCGAAAAAGATAATAATGTAATAGATAAGAGAAACTGAAATGGCTAGCTATATTTTATCAGAAAATGACTCTTTTACATCCCCGTTAGTTGAGACCGCAGTAGCTACTCAAGTCGTTGAAATTTCCAATGCGCCAGGCCAGGTCCTTCTCAAGGCCCTAGTACCGAGCAAAAAATTTGTGGTTTCGATAAAATTTGGTGTTGACGTGTTCGATGTTTTTTTTCATTCCATGTTTTTCGTTTTGACGTTCCTTCTTCGACCTTCAACTTTGTACAAAAGTTGTATTCAATGATCGTCCGTATGCACTGACACGTACACATACATTTATGTAACATTAACATACATCTATGTATCAGTGTGTAGAATAAAGTTGTTATTATTATTATTAATTATTAATAATAATAATAATAATCAGATCATAAAGGCTGAAAGGCAAAGGTACTCAAAACCTTCGTATAAACGTCGGCGAGGGGTGCGAGAATTTAATTTGCTCATAATTGATTACTAAAATCAAAAATGCTAACCTAATCGCGACAAAAAATAATCGCGAGCTATTCACTACTAACATTTATCTAAAATAATTGTCAGCAATATCCCCTCATACTTTGGCCAAATATCTTCTTGTATCACAGGTTTAGCAATACTATTGTTGACACGGAATCCCCTCATAACAATCTACAAAATGTAGAAAACTCGTGGCGAATGAGTTCGCACGGTCTAGCTGTTTACGGGTAACTGTTGATTGTAAATTAATTGGGCGATAATAAACCGTCAAAACATGAAACATAATTAAAGTCAAATTATGCAAAATGTGAAACGGAAATGATACTTGATGTTTTTGTACTATGTACTATATTATTGACTATACACTTTACGTTTACACTACACCTAATACCTAAATAACACCAAAGGCTGGTAATTAGGGTGTGACGTGAGGCATGAGGATGAGGGTATGAGATGAGATACATATACTAAGGATACTAATTAGGCCTAATTTTAAATTTTAAAGTTAAACTCTATTGTTCTTATATGACTGTCATGCTTTCAGTATCTGTACTGCGTTTGACTTATGAAAATAAATTCAATTAAAAAAAAAAAAAATATATACATTTATACATATATACATCTATTCAATATTTGTTACTGAAATCCCAGGTCAAGTAGTCTTTTGCTTTGTCTGCGACGTCTAAGCGTCTAACCCCCACCCCCCCCCCCCAAAAAAAAAAAGTTCGAGCAAAAAAACCAGAAGTGCTTGTTTTCTGTTTATGTATTAGTATAAACATAAACTACCTTCCTTTAATTTTTCATTTGTCAATATTTGTCATCATTCATTGATGTTGATGGCCCTTGTTTCTGCTTCTGCTGGGGCATAAGCAGACCCTTTACTTGGCTTATGCAAGGGTATAAGCAGGCCTGTTACTTGGCATATTCAAGGACAAAAGCAGACCCTTTACATGGTCTATGCAAGAGCATAAGCAGATCCTTAACTTGGCCTATGCAAGGGGGAAGACAACCGTTTACTTGGCTTATGCAAGAGAAAAAGCAGACCGTTTACTTGGAGCATGCTTGGCTTGCTCTTAAAATTTACACCCCCAAAAATTTCTCAATTTTGGTCCGTCAGACCCCCCCCCCTCCCTCGGTAGACCCCCGAGGTAGAGGGTTCGGTGTATGCTTGGCGCATTGAGTGTTCGCTTTTAACAATATTTATATAAATGTCTTATGTTGTTTTTAATAGGTTATACTTTGCTTATCGTGAGGACTGAGGAGTAGACGAAATTCAAAATCCAGCAAGGTCTTCTAATTTGATTGCCTCAGATAAAGAAAATTTGAAGTCTATTAAATAAAGTACTACCACAAACACTGGAAAATGTTTGTTCCATGGTCAAGAGTCGCTGAGAGAGCATCCGCAAAATTACGTCGTCCATTATTTCTCCAAAGCAGTCAATATCAACATGGGACTTCCACAAGAGGATTGCTATCTAGCTGTGCCTGTTTGTTCAGAATGAAACCGATGGAGACACGGAGTTATTCAGCCATTAGTTTAAGAAGAAATAGGTTGAAGATTTTAAGTAAAGCTTCGTCCTATGGTGTCATGTCTTTGACCTCAGTACGACAAGAATCAACAGTTTCATCAGAGTTTTTACCGGATACGACAGTCCAAGTTGAATTACCTTTACCAACGTCTGCTTTAGAGTATATGGAAATGAACGCTAGTATTAGTGACGGTGTCGCAACAATTTTTTCGAATACTGCTTCTGTTTTGCAAACCGTTGACCTTTTGTGTATTCTCAAAGATTTGGATGGTAAGGATTACTAACAACTAATGATTTTAAATGAAACAGATTTTTAAAATGAGCTAAATCAGCTTGTAATGTGTAATGTGGGTTCTAGGTCACTTTGCCGAATCGTGATTGCCCAATGGGTATTGGCCGAACGCAATATGCCGAATTTTCATATAGCCAAATTTCGTTTTTGCCAAATACAATTTTGCTGATGTTAAATAATAGAACGAAACATACGATAATAAGTACACTTGGATGAAAACGAAGATGCAGTGCCATTAAATTGAACCTTGATCAGTGCATAGATTGCTTCTTTGCTTCGTATCAGGTTTTGTAATTTTGGCTGTGTAAATTATGTTTCGGCCATAAGGCTTTCGGCATGAAGTTTTTTTCGGCAAAATGCATTCGGCAATATACATTCGGGGAAAAAGATTCGGCAAAGTGCGTTTTGCAAAGTGACCTAACACGGTAATTTAAGCCCCTTATTATGTATTACTTGTCAAATATTTCAGTATGAAATTAAAAAAAGTAAGTTAACTATTTGTCGGTTTCATCGGATGTGGCATGAACAAAGTGGTTTTTAGACAGAAATTAAGTAGGAAGTCGATACAAGGGATCGAGACAAGAGCTAAGATAATTTCTACATTTTATCATACATACTTTGATGTTTCCATGTTAAAAACATTTACTACAGAACCAAAGCTGTTAAGTCTGCTGTTGGTGTTGATTATCTTTAAAGCTCAATGGAGCTTTATTATATGCTGTCTGATAGTCTGATGTCTGTTTCAAGAAATTAGGAATAAATTGAAAGAAACTCAACAAGCTTATCTAAGGATATTTATTCCTTCCTGCAGCCCTTGCCCATTCAAAAGATATTTATAGTAATTAACATTGGAGCACACTACTTATGACAAAAACTGGTTTTGATTTAGTTCAAAAGTTATGTAGGTATTTAATTTTTTTTAGCTTTGTTTATTCAGGATTTTATGATTTATTTTAAAATTCTTTCAGGAATGACATGGATTCAAGTTATATTATATGGAACGATAGTAATTCGATTAATAGTAGGACTTCCTATTGCTGTGACACAACAAAAAGCAATATCCAGACTAGAAAATTTGCAGCCAGAAATGAGGGTCCTTGCAGAAGACTTGAAAAAGGAAACTGGGCATGCTATAAGGAAGTTTGGATGGGATGAAGCGACTGCAAAGAGACAGTTTCGAAAATCCGTAATAGTTTTAGAATCAAATTTTGAAGTGAGGAAGAGTTGGACGACATAATTTCTGAAAACCGAACAATTTGTTCTTGTCATAGTAGTACAAGAAACATTGGAGACAGCTGGTTGAAGAAAATAATTGCCATCCAATGAGGTCTCTTTGTTTGGGGATATTACAAGTTCCGGTGTGGATATGCTTCTCTAGTGCCCTTAGAAATATTGTTTATGCTGTACCACTACCAAGAACAGAAGGTAATAATAATAAAGCTTGCAGTTAGTTAGGAAAAATTTTCAATTAAAACGTTTGGAGAGATTAAACTAACTACGTATCGTTCTACTTTGTTTTATGCATTTTAATGTATGAACATTTATTTGGGTTTTAGAAAAAGCTTTAAGATGGATGGAAATGCATCAAGAAGGAACCCCATGGCTAGCAAGCTTAACAATAAGTGATCCTTACGTTTTGCCATTGATTTTCATGACGGCAAATCTAATCAACATTCGTGTTCATTCGTATAAGAAGGCTCTAGCTCCTAAGTCACGCTTGCAAAAGGCTATACCCATTGTTTTTGGAACTGCTATTGTAGGTGTAAGCGTTTTAGCGTGCTATGTTCCAGCTGTAAGTTGCTTTTGTCAAAACGAAAACTTTAGAGCTAGTAGTTTACGAGTTTTTGTATACAGTCTTTGTAAATTTCTCAAATCTGTTGATTTAAATGTTATATTTTTAGGCGGTTTCCATGTACTGGGCAGTTTCAAGCAGCGCAGCCTTAGCTCAGAACTTAATGCTGCTTAAGCCGGAAGTTAGAAGATTTTTAGGAATAGCGAAATCTCCATCGACAACATGAATTAAGTCGTCCCAAATATAAATCCAGGAAGCCATAAGCCCGCTTCATTAGTCGTGGACCGAACAAGACGATACTTGATTATAATGCTAATACTTCACATGTAATTTCTTTGTGTTAATCTAATTTAGACTACATATAGAACAATAGACTACGTACAAGGCCACAGACACCTGAAGCTATTTCATTCTAAACGTGCCAGGGAATTTGGTAAAATGAATTTAGGCTTTAAAAGATGGTTGAGATAACTCGCAGAATACATATGACTAGATATTTGGTAATGGTAATAGAAATGTATAGTGGACTTGTTTGCATACACTTTAAATTAGGTGTTTGCACAAGGTTGTAATAACTAATTATCACCAGAACACTTTACTTATCTTCAGTTTACGTATACCTAGGTGACTGAATCAGCTAGAAAAGTTTTCCTTGTTTTTAAACATTAAACTGATTTAGATGTTACGTAGCGTAGCACTAATATCGTATAAAGGGGAGTACCTAGGGTAATCTATTGTGGTATAAACCTACCATTGTCAAGTAACATTAAATTAAGATTTATGATTTAAGATTAGCTTATCTTCCTAATAATATAAAATGAATGAGATTGAAAGCGAAAAGCTATTTAAACTCTTCTTCGAAAGAATTCTAAAATAGAAAAGATGATGTGCCTAAACACTGTACACACTACCAACACCAACAACCTAAAATATTTCTCAGGATGATTATAAAATAAGGATTAAATTGCATCAAGTCATGATCGTTCTTTTCTTCACATGGGACTTTTCTCTTGGTGTCAGAGCAAAATGTGTTAATCATTACATAATGCATTTTTCGTAGGCTATGGCTATAGCAGACGAAGAAAAAATTGTTTTTGAATTAAAGCGTAGAATAATGGAACAGAGGTGCTAAGTGACTTATGTGAAAAATGACAGATTGCTCATACATATTTGTATTACAATTATTACAGGCCAAAGTAACACGAAGAGAAAAATAGAAAGAGGAGTTGGATTGGAAGAGAGAGAGATAGGTTTGATGATCAGCTCAGTGAGATTCCTAAAAAGGAAAAGTTTATGTATTGTGTCAATTGTGTGTTCTGTAGAAGGTAAGAATTAAGAGTGTATAGGGTATTCTCAATTGATATCTGGGTAGTTTATATGGGTCACATTTAGGCAGCATTATTATTATTATTACCATGTATAAAAAGAGAGAGGGACTCTTAGAGCATTTTTTTAGGCAAAATATGTTATTGCTTGGGTATTTTAAAAGTATTGTTAGATAGATGGATTGGATTTAGGGAGGAACCCCTCTATACCAGGCATTAAGATCCTTATTCAGACTGTCTTTAATGTTTGATGTAATACATTTTATGTTTTATGCTTTAGATGGTAATAATGTTGATGGAGTCTGCTGTTTCAGCTCCTACTGCCGTTCCGCTATGCTATTTTCCTTTTTGCTTTTGAAATCTTCAACTTGAATAAAATATCAAGATGCATCTAAAGGAAATGTGTAAAAAAAATGCAACTCAAGGATGGATGGACGGTCCCTCGGGTAGCTAAATGGCTGGCTGAATCGACTTCATTACTAACTACTACTACTTCTTTTGCCTTTGGCTTTTTAAATCCTCATCATATCGCATCTCTATATCTGCAAGTAAAACTTAGCAACTGCAACATCATCACAACCAGTGAAGAGTTACTGTGAAGAAACCTCTCTCTTGTGAACTGAAATGAATTTTTGTACTTGGTTTGATGCAATATGAATTGGTGTTCATGGACCAAGTGTTCACCCCTCGACAAACTCGTTCATCTGGATGGATGGAAATGCAAGTTTAAGTTTGTAAAAGTCCAAGTTATTGTACT
The DNA here is from genome assembly GCA_034698605.1 of Isotoma decorata. Taxonomy (NCBI): domain Eukaryota; kingdom Metazoa; phylum Arthropoda; class Collembola; order Entomobryomorpha; family Isotomidae; genus Isotoma; species Isotoma decorata. The sequence continues at coordinate 42,727 of JAQGBU010000151.1, forward strand.
GAAGTATGAGCCCACCGACGGACTAACAAGTACTAACTACTAGTACCAGAGAGCTTTGTAGCAATTCCTCTGAGGCAACATCATCACCATCGTTATTCTGATCATCATCAACTATTCCTCTCTATCTCTTGTTGTATTAGCTATTCTCCTTCTTTTTATTATATATATTATATTTTATTCTAATGCAATTCATGATCTAGTAGACTCCAACCAACCAATATGTAATCCCTCACTTCAAACTTCGACTGGATTTTAATTCTTAAGTAGCCTTAGTTCAGGGTGGTGAGATGTTCTTGATGATGTCCACATTTAAATAGATATACACTGCCAACCCTACTCTTTTAAAATGTTTAATCCCCCTGGTCTATCCGTCTTATTTAACATTGTATACAGGGTACAGTTTAGAAACGAGTGTGTGAGCGAGGTATAGAACAGAACAAAATTATTATTGTTATCATCATCATCCTTCTGCATATTATAATATTATTATTATTGTAGAGTTTAGTTAAAATATGTTCAAATGTTAAAATCCTCCTCCTCAAACCCTCTCTACTGAAAATTGCGAGTGGTTCTCACCACCAGCAGCAACAGTTTGTTTTAAACACCGACCGGTGAAGGGTTGTATTTGAGTCAGTGTTATTCGAGTATGTTTTAAAAAATCGTATGTGTTGTTTTATTTTTCAAAAATAATTTATTTTTCAGGGTGAAATAGAAACACTTCAAGAAAACTATTGTTGTGCAACCCTGTACCAAATTAATAAGTTTGTGATTGATTGATTCATCTCTTGTTACTTTTGACATTCCTTTCGGTGTTTGTTTTAATCGTTCTTGTTTTCTTTGCCAAACTGGAATTTTTGTTAAATCTTGTATTAAAAGTTGTGCTGAAAAACTAATAATTGCATGCAAAAGTTACCTGCTACTGCTACTGTACTAGCTATATAATTTGTTTTTTGTTGAAATTTTACATATCAATTTTTATGTTGTACTTCTGTCTATGTGACTATTTGCACAGTTAAATTAAAACACTAGGAGAAGGGGGACATAAAGAATAAGAACGGTTTATATGACTGAGGTTTTGTTATTTAGAAACCTAATGTAGTTGCTCTATGTAATAAAAATATGTTTAACTATTCAATGAATTACAGGACGAGTGGTTTTTAAGAAGTAAAACGGTGCTTTTTTATGCTAAAATTATTGAGAAAAAAAGAAGTTTTAGTTTTTTTCTTAGTTTTTATCATCCTCATTATAATATTATCTACCTATACTTAACCCAGTTTGTTTAGTGTGGATAGGTTAATTTCTTGTTTTATTTGCTACGGTTTGTATTAGTTAAGTGAGTAAGTTTGTACTATTTGAAGTTTGTGTTTATTGTGCGTGATTAGTTATCATTATATCAGTGGATTTCGTGTCTTGTGTCCCTTTTGTGTTTTCCGATTGATTTGTTTATCACAATGGAGCAGGTTGTGGAAAATGGGAATATCATTAGCGATGATGCCCCTAAGGAACGTTTCTCTCCGATGGATACTAATTCCTTACCAAGAGCACAACATAAGGTATGTAGAGAGAGAATCAGGGGCTGGCATTGATTTTCATGCAAATTTATTAAATAAAATATAATCAAGTATTTATTATCTGTGCCTTAAAAAGCTGATTTCAATCTTGTATTTTTTCTTGTTCGAAAAGTACTAGAGGGGGGGGGGGGTTACTTTAATAGATCATTAAGTCCTTACTGGGTAAATAAATCTTAAGGATGAGAGTTAAATTATAAGATTTTCTAAAAACCGGTAAAGATATAAGGCATTTATGGGGATCGTTGGTGCATTGCGTATAAATAATTTACCTCTTCCGGCATAAAAATGATATGAGCTCAGACTTGAGTTTGTGAAATCTTTTTGTAATCATAATCAACTTCATCATCATCCTTGCTAAATTATCGTAAGAGTAGGATAGAAAGAAGAGAGTTGAGGAAAGTGGAATTTGATCGTTTTAAACCAAGATAAAAATATTTTGGAATGTGAATCATTGTTCTAATTTAGTGAGTGGTAGGGATAATTTTGTCAGAACAGTGGTGTATAGTGGTCGTTTTTTATTTACTCTGAAAAGTAATTTAGACAAGAACTCGAAGAGTTATTTTATGCTCACATTTGTATATTAGCAAAGTAGATCTCTTATGATATGATATGATATATTGATAATTTTTTGTTAATTTGATGGATGAAACCACTTTATAATAATAATCAGGGTATATTATTCTAGGTCTTTTTGAAAGCTAAACCACCCACAGGCTATGATAATGGTAATCTAGCAGCTACTAAAAATGTTCTAATTAAGAGAAACTTGCTTAAATCAGAGTGTATGTTCTAGTATTGTAGCTTATTTAGTCAAGTAAAAGTAAATAAAAGTTATTTAGTGGGGAGGTTAATAATAGTAATTAAAACCTGTTGGGAATGTTTATTTATTTAGTCGGGATTTCATTTACATTAAAATGCAAACGAGTATTTTGAAAAAGTTGACGTTATTTTCTTTTCTTTAATACGTTTGTCTGAAATCGTAAGAGTAACGAAACCTTAAGTAACCTTAAAGTAACTTTAAAGTGATCGTAAAAGTAACCTTACGAAAGCAAATACTAGTTTGTAATTCCGTATATTATTTTTTTCGGAATTAATACTGAAATAATATCCATGATGTCATATTAACACTTATTAACTTGCAATCACTTATCTTCCCTCTCCGAAATGATATTCATGGGGATTTTTTTTCCTATTCATACCACTTGCATTTATATCAATACTTTAATTCAAAGGGCTTAAACTAAAATGAATCAAGTTACATTGGTCAAGTTACAAGTTAACTACCATTCATATGCTCGTTATCATTCCTTTATTATGCATTCTTATTCAGTTCTTGATTCAATTAATACCAAAAGCTACATTTAATAAAGTTGAATTGGTAATCAAAAGAAAAATAAACATTTCCACACTTCTCACCAATCTCTGAAAAAGTTATTGTAACAAGTTATAACACATTACATCACATGAAAATAAATGCATCTATTTTTCTTCGTTTAGGAAGAAAAAATGTTGATATTAAAGATTGCGTTGAGTTGTTGAATTTTTTACACATATTAAGAACATAATTTCAGCATCAAAGAGCTTCTCTTTTGTATTTGTATTCCAATTCCTTTTGGAAAAAATAAGAATATTTGAATAAGAGATGAATTTAAATTTTTGTCGGATGTTTTTGTCCAGTGTGAATAATGCATTAAGTAGCAGTAGTAGTTGTAGTAGTTGTTGTTGTACTAGTTTTAGTAGTATGAATGATATCATTCATAAAAATAATACTATTAATAATATAAATATACATGAATGTTCTATCTTGTTTATTAAACCTACATGCAACGATACATGGGAACTTGTGAAGTTATTCTCTGGAGTTACTGGAGTGCATAGGGTTCAAAAAGAACTTTTTTCCTCATAATAAAATCATTTTATTCTTGTAATACGTTACCTCTAATGTTAGAAGTTAGAGCATCTTTTTTATATAATGAAACTAAATAAATACTACAGGGGATTGTCTGGAGCCAACTGGAACTTGGAAATGGAGTGGTTAAATTTGTTATAATATAGTAGCAAATGCCACAGCATGTGTTCTATTTCAAAGTAAGATGTAAAAAACAGAAATGATAAGAAATGCTTATTATTTGATTCACTCCAGATTGAAGAACTTCCGAAGAAAATAAATTTATGGCTGAGTCTTTTCGGCTATAAAATATTAATTTGGAAATAGAAGTTTGTGGGGGTTGAAGGGTTGAAGGTATATGGGCTTTTATGTATTTTCAGGAGGGAGTAGTACACACTCTGCAAATTTTATGAAAATAGATGCAGTTGTCAGTTTTTTCATGTTTCGAAAGGATACAATTTTAGCATTCGAAGTACATTCATTTTAAAACTTTTAAGTGTTTTTGGCTGTTTTTTTTTTGGTTTTTACTTATTTATGTGTATTTGGATATATTATGACGACACTAGACAAAATAATATTTTGTCTAGTGTCGTCCATATTATGGGCAAAACTATTGTAACATTGCGAAGAAATTTTTACCAATTGTAAGGAAACGTATAGTTAAAAACATTAAAAAAAATTATTGAGAGAAAAAAAATGTCATCGAGGCAAATATTGGTCCTAAATCCTAAGCAATAATGAAATGATTCAGAATCCACGGGGTTTCCAACAAATGTTTACGTGACAGGATTTTAATATTATTATGTGACACGTTTTTTAGTTTCTACTCGCGAGCCCATGCTGTACTTGTAGATTTACTCCGAACTGAGAAATTCTCGTTTGGATTTAAAGGGATTTGTTTTCTTCATGATAAAATACCACTACAATGCAATTTACACAAAAGCAATACAAAGCACAGAAGTCCAGTCCACTCCGGTCTCCAGAGGGAATTAAATATTGCACTGAATTTTGGGACATGATTCATCCATCAGTATTCCAAAGATCCAAAACACCTTTTTTTACATGCTTTGAATAGCTGAGAGAACGTCTTTTATTGCATTTTACTTACTACTACGCCTAGCATTAAGGCTTTTGGATTTTTTTGCATACCTCGTATCATCATCACATCACCTTCAATTCCATCATCTTCTCGAGAGTATTATCATCATTTATATTATTATGGTCATACCACATTTAGATATGCACACATCATCATCATCATCAAATAATAAACAAGAGTCACGAGGTCACATCAGCTTATAAAGAGTTTTTAATGTTTTTCATGCAGAAGAGTTGTTCCAAGAAATTTTTTGAGGAAAGAACCGGCATAAACTGCATAATAATGATAATCTATAATCTTATTGGGGTGTTAGGTATTTAAATAATATTTCTTGTTTTGGGTTACCGAGTTACCGTGCAGTATCAACCGTGTTGTTATTTTGGTAAGAGTTATGATTGGAGATGTTGGAAATGCTTAAGATGAGATTTTTGGGTGTGGAGGGTCAAGTAGATAACCAGTGGGCTGTGGGGTAGTTAGAAGAGGGTGCAATCCCAGATGGGGTTCCAAAGAGCTCGTATACTGGTCCTAAGGGGTATAGGCATTTATGTTTGAAATTCAGCCTGAATAACAAGCGTTCCAATACCCTGACCATTTTTACATATGGTCCAACATTTTAAAAATTACATTTTGTAGTTCCAACAAGATCTTCATACATAATTTATAGACAACCCCTTACCTGAACCTAGTAGTAGATTACAAAGTAGGCAGATAAATATTTTAATAGTTTTGATAATAAAGTCTTCTTAAACTTGAAGAACCTTAAGTTCACGTTTTTGTTTATCTGCCATGGTTGCTAAAAAATATCTTATGTGATATGATATTATGCTATGGCTTTAAGAACTATAAAAAAACTTACGTCATCTGACATAATTAGCATCATTTTATTCTGACTGTGATATGCATGCTGCTTATTGTATGTTGTCTTCCTCATTTAAAAAGAAAAAGTCTGAAGTCTAGTGGACTACTAATAAAAGTAAAACCACGCAAAAGAAAGACACGACACGACCTAGAATATTTAGAAATGGAAAATCGTATTTGTAGTTTTTTTATTCTGTATCACATCAGATCATATCGTCATGATCATCATCATCGCCTCTCATCGATCCCTACTTAAAATAGGTAAAATGTTTTTAGCCTGATACACACACAATGCTTTTGGTTAGGATTCACCATTTTAATCATAATAATGTATTGTGTCTTGGGTAATTCTTTCTTAAAGTTTTTACTTATAAATTATTATGCTGCGAATCTACTTTTGCTACTACTATTATTATCATTCTTTTATTACAAGGAGAATACGAAAAAGGTTGCATTTGATTGTGTTTAAATAAAAGTTTTATGAATCATTGCTGAAGGCAGTGAGAAGTGGGTTTTGAGAGTTTATTTTAAAAATTGTTATTAAAAAAAATGAATTGGAAAATAATACAGAGAGAAAGTTTAATCTTAATAACAAGATTTAACCTTTAGCTTTGGCTTAAAAATATATTTTGATTTTTATATAGGAGAGAGAGATTATCAGAAAAGGGGTTTCTCGTAGTGGTATTTCGTGTAATAAGAAGAACGGAAGATAAGATAGAAATTAGTATAATATTATTGCAGCGTTTACTCTTTTAAAAAAATTAAATGTTAATGGCTTGTAATGATAATATATGTAGTTATTGTAGGTAATAATGTTTCGCAATTAAATTTTTACGGATTTTGTAAGCAAACATATCATCAAAGAAAAAACGCTGAGAGATTTATTTTGTTTGCGAGTTTGAGACCCCTAAAGGGCCCAACCCATCATGATGAAAAAGAGGCTATGATTTTACTTACTTTGGCTACTAGGATAAGAGTTTGATAAAAAGAGATGGATGGATTGATAGTTTTTCTTGACATTTTAGTACGTACTAGGTTTTGTTACTAGCTCGGAAGTATGTGTGTGCGTGTGTGTGTGTCGTCGTAATTTTTTACTAATGTGTGTTACGAGTGACTTGTGCTCAAAATTTTGATTTAATTTGGTTTTTTGATTTTTAGAAGCAATTTAATTTAATTTTAATTGTTTTGGAAACATGGTCATCACACAATTTCAAAGATTTTTTGGGATTTTTCTTAAAATCAAAAAAGACAAAACAGGCTGATGATGTAAAAGTACTTAAGTTTACTGTAGCTTAAATCTGTTGATAAATTCAAATTCAAATGGTTCTTTCAAACTGAAAGTTTCCTAAATTGACTGTTGTGATTAATTTTCAAGCAAACTACTTTAAAACTTCCAAAAAATGTTTTTTTTGTCTTAATCTTGATTTTACTGGGTAAATGGTAAATCCAACCGTGACTGCAACATACGATTTCAATATGAAAATAAAATAACCCACGACTTACCTTGTCCTACAGATTACTATTATATTTTGGTCTTATATTTTATCATTTTTACTACTACACATAACTTGATGTATTATGCTAATACACTGATTATAGAGGTGTGGTAAAAAATGTTTTTACGGAAGGAAATAGAAGCTATAATACAGAGTCTCAAGGCTACATAGTCGTAAGAATGAATGAAATGAAATGTGTGTGCGTGAGGGTTCTCTCTAGCTTTTACTTACAAATTTGAAGTATTTGCATATTACGAGATTTCTAGAATCATTACGACTAACAAAAGGTGTTTTCCTTGCATAATAATGGAAAATAAAATACACACACACACACATGTGTGATGCTGTTGTTAAAAGTTTTAAAAGGAATAGTAGTATTAACTGCTGGGAGATAGGGATATTGATATATATAATGATGAGGATAAAATGTACACACATAGATAATTTTATTATGTTGTTTCTTCACATTCTAAAATATATTATTTGGTGTAAGAATGAAGATGAATGTCATGTTCTAGGTTAATTTCAGTTTGAAATGCAGGCTGTAAAAGCAAAAATAAATAAAATGTATTCAGATTTATTCTAACAAGGAGAGGTGAGAGAGTAGGAGATGGTGAGAGATGATTATGATGAGATAGATGAGGGCTTGGCTTATTCAATGGAGAAAATAGTAATAAAATTCAACTACAATTTACAAATGAGCTTATACTTTGTTGGTGTAAAGAATCATCGTAAAAGTTAGAAGTTGAATGTATGCTAAATCTGATTATTGTGGTGGTGGTGGTAATGGGTATTTAGCTGGTGGGAGGGTTGGAGATATTCCGGGTTTTTTTGTGTTTTTGGCAAAACAGAATTCGAACCGTTTGTAAAGTTATTGTTTTAATGATTGAAAAGGTATGGGGCTTTATTCTGGGGGAACTTATTTGATAATTTCTGGAGATATCTGGAGTAAAATATTTTATGACAGATCTGTGAGTTTTTTCGGGTGGCTTTTTTGTTGCTGATATTAAGTTTGTTAGCTTAATGAATTTTTACACTTTGGCATGGTGTTTCTAACTTTTAGCTATTTAGGGGAGTTACAGTCCAATGCGGTGTTAATTTTAGAGTCAAAATTGTCTATTTTACTACCCATTTGTTTAGCATGGTTGATTCTATATTGATTGAGTCAGATGATGTCAATGGCACTGACTACTTTTGTTGCATTCATAAACTCCCTTACAGAGTACAAACCAATGATGTTACATACTAACCAACCCAAAAGCTTATTTTGATTAGAATTTCATATGAAAACTCTGGAATTCCCAAATCGGGCAAATCCCTGCTTCTTTAAAAAAAAGTTCGACAATAATAATAAAATGAAAATAAACCAATATTTTATTTCACACCCTAACCAACCTTCAAAATAAAGCGTGAGAAGATTGCTTCGTTTCCTTTTCAAAGAAAATTCTTGAACCATACCGAATGGTCAAATAGCAAATCACATCTCTCACACTCAACACTTTGGTCAAAATGTAAAGGATCATAAAAATTCGTATAACTTATCATATTCTAAACTCGTAAATTTTTATATGATTGTAGAACAAGAGCAACGTAGAAGTAGTAGTAGTAGTAGTAGTAGTTAGTGTATTATGCAATGATAAGTTATTACTCGGTTAGTTATCAATTTTTGTCTCTACTTTCAAACTTTCAATGTTACAAGTTCTTTACATGGGCATTTGTGAGTGTAACTCGTTACAAAATACATTTTTAAACAGCCTTTCCTCGTTAAATTAGCTATATAGACTCAATACATGAGTAGTAGTTGCTTGTAAAAGTGGATAGGTTAATAGGCACTATTATAGAAGTAAAGCAAATAGGACTGCTAGTGATTCTTATATCATAAAATAAAAAAGGCCATTATACATGTCCGTTGGTAATCAAAATTATTTTATTATGTCAGAATAGTCAGAGCGAAAGAGAGAGTCAATGACGACCGGAAAAGTAACCGCGGATGAGATACTTTTTTTATCACAATGATAATTTAATTGTAATTTGTACTCTTGTTAGATAGGCAGTAATAGAGGCTAATTAGGAGGGTGGAAAATAGGAAAAGCTCGAGGATTTATTCGGTTGTTTTTTTACTAGGTGTGTGTGTGTAGAGTGAATAGAGGAATTATCAATGTACTTTTGCATGAGTAGTAAAAACTTTTTAGAGGAGTGGGTGGAGCTGGGTATATAATATAATGATGGGAATTAACTAGTAGTAGGGAAATAGTTTAAAATGAAATGACAAGCTTGTTAGTATTTTTATTATGTTTTTTAATAAATTTTAAATTAAGAAGAAGGTAAATCAGGTGCAGGTTAGGTTTGTGCATGTTATACTGCAGGTTTTAAAGGTACTCAATTTATTGCTGTTCTATCACAGCGATTTGTGGACATTTTATTTAAGAAACGCTGAAAAGATTGTTTGAGTCAAGTTGAATTTTAGTTAACTGATTCCTGTGAAGTAAATTTAAAACAATTTATTGAAGGAAGAGAAAAGGCTGTTTTGAAGTAGAGTTCCTACTGAAGACTGTTTCAAATTATAAAATAAAATCTTTGGGGACATAATTGTCATCATCCTCTAGCCCTGACACCCCATTTGTTTTGTAGTTTTAGAAATAGTGATAAAATTGAATTACAAATTTCCTCTCTTCCTTTTAACTTTTTTTGGTTATTTAAATCGAGTTGACTTTAGTTAGAATTCTAGAAAGGAAGTTGAGAAATTAGAAAGGAAGGAAGTACCGGTTGAATTAGTGTCTTCCTTTGACTTTGAACTATTCTTAAGACGTGAGTGGCAAGCATGGGTGCAGCATGTAGATGTCAAGTTGGCATTTTCGGCTCCTTCAGTCCTCTTCGCTTGTCTTTCCCAATAAAGAATAATGGGTAAACGAATTATATTATCTTTTCCAGTTGGGGACTTATTTTTTTGTGTTTGGGGACAGAAATTCAATTTAAGAAATTGTTGTGTATGGCAAAAAGGAAAGAATTACTGTATGCTTTTTTTGTGTTCTGCAGTGCCTTAATAATCCTATGAAGGTTCATATGCTCAGCTTTCGATTAAGATTAAGTCCATACGTAGAAAATTTGTTTATAAATTAGGAAATCCTTTTTAAAAATGGGTTGACTGCTTTCTTTGGTAAACCGTTGAAAGTGACTTGGCTTGTTGATTGAATTAAATTCATAAATGCCAACGTAAAAATAAATATGAAAGGTGAAAGGTAAATCAGTGTAAGAAAAGGAAGAAAACATGCTATAATACACCTCTAGCTTTCTATGGACAACATTCAAACTTTAAAGTTTTTAGAATTTGTCATTATGTATTTATTACCATTACCTTCACCTATCAAAATATTTTATTATTGTATACAATATAAATTCCATACCCATACCCTTTAAAATTAAATCAAATTATGATCTTCCACTTCAATTTTAAATTTTAAAATATAAAAGATTAATAAACACACTCACAAAGAAGTGTTTGAAAGCATTTATAATAAATTCTAGTTTTCCTTCGGCTACTTTGAAGTATTTTTTTACACTGTAATATTTCTTAAGGATGGGGAATTTAGAGAGATAGTCAATAATCAAGTAAGCACAATTGAATTTTATTATAACAAAGATACAATGGAGGGGGAAGCGTACTCGGAGATTCATATTCTATTATATCTTTGCTTGTAAAATTGTCACTATTATAAATAACCCTAACGAATGAGAAGCTGTTAAAAACTAATGGACAGAAATGGCTTGTTCTTTGTCCAATCGTCCTTGCTTGTGGGGAACTTTGGATGTAAGGTTAGGGAGGTCAGAATGGGGATGGGGTAAGGACTAAGGACGTTTGCTGTATTATTTTAAAGGTCAAACAACAATGAACCTCATAGTTAGCCTAATAGAAGACACTTCACACGACAGGTCGCAAAATTTACCCCACCCCCATTCCTACTGCCTAATATGTCATGTTGTATGCATTGTAGTTGTAAATTGTTGTATTATCTACGCTGTGGAAATGTTTAAACCGGAACGACAGGAAAGGATGCATGGAATATTTCAAACAAAAAAAAGTATAATACTCCAAGATGCAGATTCATAATAATAATATAAGTTACACAAACACCACAAGTACAAATACCACATGAAAAAAAGTATTTTATACAAAAAAAGAAAGATAAGGAAAGTACAAGGGTGTCTCGTATCTTTACTGTTTAAATTACATACTGCTAACACTACCACCACTAGAGGAACAACTGATACCGAATCTTTCTCTTTTAAAAGTTCGGATTCTTTAGAATGCACTGTTGACTATTCTCGGTATTTGCGGTGCTATCGGTGTGTACACACTGCTCAATGTTGTACAATGTCACATATGCATACAAGAAGTATTAGTAAAACAAATGCCGGGTAGGAGGGTGCTAGCTAGTACTGCAAGATGACTTCGGATCGGATAGAACGAAAAAAAAAACTTAGAGAGACCAGAAATGCAGGCGAGGAGCAAAGATATCACTGAGTCAGAAGCTCGGTATGATGACTTTCATGAATGTATGCTCCCAGCTTTTTAACTAAAATGTTTAAGGTCTTTAAAGGATGAAAGTAAAATATATGGGTATATTTTAGAGACATATAGAAAGTAGTTTCGACGAAGTACTAATAATTACATTAGCTCGTTCGAAGGGTTACCACTAGATCAAATTCGAGTATTATTTGTTGAATTTTAGTAAAGCATGTAAACACTAATCTTAAGTACTACTTTTCTTTCGTAATCGTCTCATTACGAAAATTATTTTGAAAATAAAATGCTGGGCTTTTATTTAGAAGACTTGGATTCAATTTGTAAGCATTTTCTACCATTCATAAGAATTCGCTAGTTTAGATATTAACCGATTATAATAATGTAGATATATTCTACTTGATGCCTTAAATCATATATATGTAACGAAGTAAGTGGTGAAAAGTATTTAATCCAAACTACATCATAAAAACTTATTTGCCGAAAAACGCGATTTAGAACCCCATGGGGAGTTATTTTTTCAACCCTCCAAAAAGGGTGGGGCTGTATTTCGGGGTGGGGCTCTA